>JAXDDW010000006.1:13120000-13377500 GCA_034670385.1 Hoplostethus mediterraneus
GTAGGCTATAGTATCTGTGGCTTAGTGGCTCAGTCCTGCTATGTCTATGTCTTGGATTAGCGTGGCTGGAGCCAGAGGGCCAGTACAATGACCCATCTCAGCCTGCTTTAATCTAATCAGTCTCCTCCGCTTCCTAATAGGGTGGTTTCCCAACAGGCCGCTCCGCTGGGACTGCTGCTTTTATCTGTTGCGTGGCTGTTTACTGGTCAGGGGTCAGGGAACAGCCCCAGTTCGTAAACCAGAAACCAAAGCAACATCACAACACATTACATCCAGGCTCACTGTGATTAATGTGCCGGGATATCCACTTTTGTGTCTACTCCCATGCACGGACGTGTGCATGCATGCGTGTGTGTGTGTGTGTGTGTGTGTGTTTTAATGTGCTTGGCTGGGTCTATCAGCTCGACTTTAATCTAATCTGGTAGCCAGGCTTGCCACGGTGACCTCTACTGATTTAGAGCTGACCTCAACTCTCTAACTCAATACACTCTTTCCCACTCAGACACAGCGTGTACATGGGCCCTGCACTCTTGACTTTCTGTGTGAATGTGTGTGTGTGTGTGTGTGTGTGTGTGTGTGTGTGTGTGTGTGTGTGTAAGAGCGGCCATGCCCATGTATGTCGATACATACCTATTAGCATATATACAGTGTGTGTGTGCTTGTGTGTCGTGACAGGACCTTGACTTTACCCCATCCACCCCCACCCCTACTCACCTCTCACTACACCATCATACACACATCGCCCACTCTTTTTCTCTCTGTAGCTGTTTCTCCACCCCCCCTCTCTCTCTCTCTCTTTGACCTTCACTTTGAGTTTATGGAAGTAACCTCCAAACCTGTAAACAGACCACAGCCTATAGCCACACACACACAGACACACACACACACACACACACACACACACACACACACACACACACACACACACACACACACACACACTCACACAATGGTTATTGGATTCATAACTTGGGGACTCCTATCCTCCTCCTCTCTGTGCAAGATGAGAGGTGCTGAAATGAAATTCTCCCGCAGAAAAGCTCTGCTCTTACCTGGGATTTAGAAAAGCTCTAGCAGGGCTCACACACATCCACATCCACACACACACACACACACACACACACACACACACACACACACACACACACACACACACACACACACACACACACACACACACACACACACACACACACACACACACTAAGGCTAAAAGAAGCTGTACATGGAAGGGGAGAAAAAGAGTGAAAAATAAGGAGAAAGTGAGCAAATGAGAGTCAGAGAGACAGAAAGGGATTACAATGGGGCACACTGGGAATGGTGGAGGGATGACAGGAGGGGGAAGAGGAGCTGTGAAGGTACTTGGCGAGACACAGGGAGACGCTGAAGAAGTTGAGTTCCAGACAAAATTGATCTGTCTATCTCTGAGGCTGAAGAGAGGCAGACGAGGTGACCAGGGGTGGTCAATGGGTTTAAAGAAAGGGGGGGGTGGCTTTACTTTCTCCTACACTTTAAGAAATAACAAGTTGATTAGATCGCAACGTTTCCCACAAGATGATTCTGAAACCCAGTGAATTTGAAATTGAATGACTCTTGGCAGGAAACCCAGTACATATGGCAAGCCCTTTAACATTTAATCAGTAGCGGTGATAGCAATTGTAGATATCAACAATTGCTTTTTGACGCGTTATAATTCCAAGTCGACATATCCATAATGTCATTTTGACTAGATGCAATTCTAATTAAAGATATCTACAATTCATTTCTCACTAGTCAAAATGTTAATTCTTGATATCAACAATTAATTTCTTACTAGTGGAAATGTTCATTGTAGATATCTGTAACTTAATTACAATTAGTCAGCTTTTACCATTGACTTCTATTCAAACTCAATTACAGATATCTATAATTCAATTTTGACGTGTTATAATTCCAAGTCGACACATCCATATTGTAATTTTGACTAGTTGCAATTCTAATTAAGATATCTACAACTTAATTCTCACTAGTCAAAATGTTAATTATTGATATCAACAATTAATTTCTTATTAATGGAAATGTTCATTGTAGATATCTACAATTGTTCTTACATTACAGATATCATAAATGGAATTCTAGATCTCTAAAATTCAATTCTGACTCGTCAAAATTAAATTATTGAGATGTCGGCTTGGAATTGTAACTACTAAGAATGTAATTTCAGATATCTGAAATACAATTGTAACTAGTGAAAATTATATTTGTACTAGTAACAGTTATATTTGAGATATCTACAATTCCTTTTATAACTAGTCAGAATTTTATTTTAGATATCAAAAAAGGAATTTCCACTAGTCAAAATGTCGTGGATATCTTCAGTGACGTACATATCCAAAATCAATATGGTAATTAGGGCGATGATGACGAGGAAAATGGATAGCAAAGGTAAAGGTCTAGTAGTCTAAGGAGTAGTCTAAGGTCTAGTTGTCACGATACAACTGGTTGGACCCAAATGCAAACCCAGACTCAGAGTATGGAAAAAGGTGATGGTTTATTTGGGGGGAAGATGAGAGCGGAGACAGGAGGAGATCCAGTAGGCGGAGGGACTGGTGGTGATCGCGGCTGGCAAGGCAGGCAGGGGATGAACAGGCAATCAGGCAGGGAGAAGAGTGGTGTGGCTGGGTGACGGGTATCCTGGGACACAGGGAAAACAGGGTTAGGACGACGTAGGAATACACAGAGCTAGAATACACAGTCCTAGAGGCCGGGACCGTGAGCTCACCACATTGGCTGAATCAACGATCTGGCGATGAGTGACTGGAAAACCGGGGAAGATATACTGGAGGCTTGATGAGTAGATGGAGATCAGGTGTGTAGACAGGAGCCGGGAGAGTGAGTGGAGTGCCACACACACACACACACACACACACACACACACACACACACACACACACACACACACACACACACAAACACAAGGGGGCGGGAGAACACAAGGAAAGACTGAGGCCGTGACACGAGTAAAGGTCTAGTAGTCTAGGTAAGGTCTAGTAAAGGTCTAGTAGTCTATGGTCTAGTAAAGGTCTAGTAGTCTAAGTAAGGTCTAGTAAAGGTCTAGTAGTCTATGGTCTAGTAAAGGTCTAGTAGTCTAAGTAAGGTCTAGTAAAGGTCTAGTAGTCTAAGTCTAAGTGTTGAATAAACTTAGATCGAGAAAGAAGTCCTTTTAAATCAATCATGAATTACATAAGCACATTTATTAGCACACAGAAGACAATACAATACAATACAATCCTATATAATACAATACTGAGCGCTCAGGAGAGATACGCACACATGGGTAAAGCATACGGATCTCTGCCATAGAAGCATCAGGGCAAAGTTTATATAGCTAAAGGAAACAATAAAGGGGATGAATATGCAAAAGCGCTATCTACTAGGGGAAGGACTAGAAGCTGACGAAAAGCATTGACGCAACCAGTGAGGTCACAAGGTTGCACGGAGGAGGCTTTCTGGATGGTACCGGCTCTTGGGCGAACCGTGTTATGATCTGACCCGACCTGTGGCCTGCATTACCAGGCACCAGTCGTTCTCCCAACAGATAGATTAGGCACAGCCTGTCCTCCCAGCATATGATATGCCAATATTGACAAGACATGCACCCAGACACCTCGGCGCCTCACCCTGTGTGACTCAACATGCTAAGGCCTAAGAAAGAGCAGCATCTAAAGAAATATAGGGGATAACAAATATAGGGGATAACAGTAAACAAATCAAGATACCTATGGTAACATACGTAAATTCTTCCACACTAAGTAAGGTCTAGTAAAGGTCTAGTAGTCTATGGTCTAGTAAAGGTCTAGTAGTCTAAGTAAGGTCTAGTAAAGGTCTAGTAGTCTATGGTCTAGTAAAGGTCTAGTAGTCTAAGTAAGGTCTAGTAAAGGTCTAGTAGTCTAAGGTCTAGTAAAGGTCTAGTAGTCTAAGTAAGGTCTAGTAAAGGTCTAGTAGTCTATGGTCTAGTAAAGGTCTAGTAGTCTAAGTAAGGTCTAGTAAAGGTCTAGTAGTCTAAGGTCTAGTAAAGGTCTAGTAGTCTAAGGTCTAGTAAAGATCTAGTAGTCTAAGGTCTAGTAAAGGTCTAGTAGTCTATGGTCTAGTAAAGGTCTAGTAGTCTAAGTAAGGTCTAGTAAAGGTCTAGTAGTCTAAGGTCTAGTAAAGGTCTAGTAGTCTAAGTAAGGTCTAGTAAAGGTCTAGTAGTCTAAGGTCTAGTAAAGGTCTAGTAGTCTAAGTAAGGTCTAGTAAAGGTCTAGTAGTCTAAGGTCTAGTAAAGGTCTAGTAGTCTAAGTAAGGTCTAGTAAAGGTCTAGTAGTCTAAGGTCTAGTAAAGGTCTAGTAGTCTAAGGTCTAGTAAAGGTCTAGTAGTTTAAGGTCTAGTAAAGGTCTAGTAGTCTAAGTAAGGTCTAGTAAAGGTCTAGTAGTCTAAGGTCTAGTAAAGGTCTAGTAGTCTAAGGTCTAGTAAAGGTCTAGTAGTACGGAGACGGCAGTTTCTGCATTTGACAGAATTTCTAATGTGGCTTAGTGGTGCTTTCATGATATGATGCTCACATATCTGTGGTGGTTTGTTGCTATGTGACATATCGGAAATGCAATTGTTGATATCTCAAATGGGGAATTACATGTCCACTAGTCACAATCCTTTTTCAACATGTGGAAATTAAATTGTAGATATCTGTAATCATTACTCTCACTAGTGAAAAAGGAATTACTGATATCTATAATTAAATTAAAGATATCTGTAAATTAGTTAATTACTACACGTCAAATTCTATTTGAAACACGTCAATATTGTTTTACAGATATCTTAAATTAACATTTTAACTCGTCAAAATGACATTATATTATATATTGGTTATTTTGAGACCATGATAAGTGTGAAGCAATTAAACAGCTCCCATGATCACATAAAATGTCCCATGTCTGTAATTGTCTTAAACTATTTTTGTTGATGGGAGGACGTGGTGGAAAAACGGCAGATGGATGAATCCTTAGAATGATTCCATGAAGTCTCTATTTTAATGGCAGTGTGGAGAGAACAGAGAAGAAGTCTCAGTGGCCCTTTTGCACTCCAGTGCTATCTATCCATCTTTTAATTATCCACCACTCCTGTATGGAAAGCAGAGGGTTGGTATGGAAAGGCAGCGATAGCAGGAGCTTACATTCCTTCATCAGCTCTGGCTGCCAGAAGAGTGAGGGGATGAAGATTTGATGATCGAGTCGCCCCTCCCCCCTCTCTCTCTATCATACACACACACACACACACACACACTATCGTCTAATTTATTGTGATTGAGAGTTCATCTGAGTCCATTTTGTTATCTTAAAAGAGTGAATCTCTTGCTTCACCTCATTTCCTGCCCACTCACTCTGTTGTGTATTGTATGAAGGACTGTGAGATGTCAACCAGTCAACCAGTTCAGTGTGAGGAATGTAACAAGAAACGCATCTGAAGGACACATGAAGCATTTTGAATGTTCTATAACTCTCCGATTCTCTATTGAAGAGATACATTGGAGGAGAGCTTAATGAAACGCCATACAGTATAATGAATCCCTATTTACCTTGAGTCACTGCAGCTTTTTCACCCTGCCTTGGTAGGTCGTTGTACATTGTATCCATCTTGTGTCCTTATGCTGCTGTTTACTTTTCAGTGCAAGCTGTTTGGCATTTGGCCTTCCTCTAGTGTTCCATCAAAACAAGCCTTTTAGAAACCCCACAAGGCATTGTGTGTTGGTGTGTAAGTATGTTGGTGTGTATCTGTGTGTGTGTGTGTGTGTGTGTGTGTGTGTGTGTTTGCGCCTACGTGAGTGCCTGTTTACTGTAATCTGTAATCTATAATTAATCATTGTCACTGTCCCAGAATCGAGGCTTTTTGTCTCGCAAATGCGAATACCTACGCTACCCTATTTCTCTCTCTCTTTCTCTCTCTCTCTCTCTCTCTCTCTCTCTCTCTCTCTCTCTCTTTCTCTCGCTTTCTGTCTTTATTCCTCCTTCTTTCCCATGGGGAGTGTTATAGTCTATTTTGGGAACCTGATGTTTTCTGACAGCTTTCACACATTCCACTGTGGCATTAGAAGAATGCCACAGCGCGCACACACACACACACACACACACACACACACACACACACACACACACACACACAGTGAGAGGGAGAGGCATGCTCACATACATAAAGGAATATTCAATCTCTCTAACGTTAACATTTACAGACAGTCCTCAGGACACGTCAGCTGCATTGGGGTAAATTGCCCTCAGGACAGACACAATACAACACAATACAAAATGATCTAAGACACAGTACATTACCATGCACAATGCAAAATATTACCATACAATACAATCGGATACGGCCCAATACCGCTCTGCACCATATGAACCCATACATCACAATAAGATGCACTGCATAACGCGTATTTCCTCAAACCATTTAGTGTTGAATGCAGCCAGGCTGTCTCCGTCGGGAGTCTGGCAGCTATCATGTCGTGGTTTCTGTCATAACTTGTCAGGACATATTATGGCCAGCTTTAGACATGACATAGCAAGGAGGAATCACAACCCAAGGCCTTTGTACAGAATGTGTGTGTGTGTGTGTGTGTGTGTGTGTGTGTGCATACATGCATGCAAAAATAACGCTCTTAAATTGAGTGCCCAGCTCATTGTTAATAGGCTATGACTAATTCTGAATTGAGACATACACACACACACACATACACACACACACACACACACACACACACACCCCAAAAATCGAGGCGATACTTACATGTCAATCCAGGGCTCAGGAAGTGAGCGATGGAAAGAGGACCCGTTGGAAGACCAATTACACTGCTCTGACACGAAGACATTCCATGGGCTCTTTAAGAGAATTGCCACGGTTACCTGACAGAATATGTGACCTGGACACAGCTGGAGGGATTAGTGCTCTAACTAGCGCACACACACACACACACACACACACACACACACACACACACACACACACACACACACACACACACACACACTCCCACACACACACTACTACTACTCTGGTCTCTGCTGTGTCTTTAATGCATTCTTTGTATTTATCTCCTAGAAGTCCTGGAGCACAATTTGCAGAGAGGTAATCAGTGCATGTCAAAGACCTCGGCTGATCTGTGAGTGTCATCTAAGGCCAATCCAGAGTCATGGCATTTTCTGCTGCTTGAAAGAAAGAAAAAAGATCAGAAACTAGTGAATTTAGTATAAAAATGCTACTTGGTTTCAAGAAAGAGTGACCAAAAGTAAGAAATCTGCAGCACTCTGTGACTGTTTGCAACACTGTGTGTGTGTGAGTGTGTGTTAGTGTATCTGTGCACGTGTGTCTGTGTGTGTTCTGCTGAATACGAAGGTCATCAGCAAGGGCGTTCAGACTAATTATACATTTTCTCCTCTGCAAGCCAATCAGAAAAGGCCTTCCCTGGCCCTTGACAGGTCAAAGTTCACTGCTCTCAGCATGGTCACACAGCAATTAACCTGGACATACACACTCGCTATCTCTTGCTCTCTCTGTCTCTCTGTCTCTCTCTCTGTCTCTCTCTCTCACACACACACACACACATACACACACGTATAAACTGCCATTGGTGCAAATTTGCACCGTATGTCTCCCTCGCCTCTCCTTGTCCATCTGCGCTCTGCTATCAAATGGATTAGCATCGTCATTTGCACATTGTAGTGGATGAAATTATGAGAAATGGATCTAATGTAAACTCGTGGTATACAGCCAAAATCATGCAAACGTTTCTCTCTCTCTCTCTCTCTTTAACACACACACACACACACACATACAGACACGCATTCACGTGCACTCACACACACATGCTGCAGCATCCAATGTGTGACTTTCGCCTGCTCTTGCCAACACCTGCCATTTTAGGTTTGCACGCATTGCATTTTTCACCCGGCTGCTCACACATGCACACACACACACACACACACACACACAAACACACACACATGCACACATGCTAATATGTGGCAAGTCAGTTATTATTTGTGCTTCACTCATGGTATATTTTCCTGGACTACTGGGACATAAGCGTGCATGCTGTCTCTCTTTCTGCCTCACAGACACACACTCAGGAAGTACATTACATTACATTAGAGTCATTTAGCAGCAGACGCTTTTATCCAAAGCGACTTACTATAAGTGCATTCAACGTAGGTAGGCAAGAGAACTAACCTTCCTAAACAAGCATCACACACACACACACACACACACACACACACACACACACACACAGGTATGATGTTAAAATATTTGGATACACGTTGTCACATAAAAACAACATTTACACAGGAGCGCTATTCCAAAGTGTTGTGTACTGCAGCTCTAAATGATGTGATCAGTCTGTGATAGAGATCCTTTACAAAGTACCAAAAATGTTGTAATGTAATGTTGTAAAGTGTTTTTTTTTCCAACAAGGTATCACTTAGTAAATGTCTAAATTATTTTCAAACAAACATCACACACTCGCCGTACAAAACAATGCATACCATTATGAATACCATCCATTTTTAAATACATCTTCCATAAAAGCATGAAATGTATGCAGCACACACACACACACACACACACACACACACACACACACACACACATAGAAAGAGAGAGAGAGCGAGATAGAGAAGGGAGGGACAAAGAGAGAGACAGAACAAAATGCAGTTGTGTTCAGTTCTGGCAGCTTGGCAGTATATGAATATTAGATATTACATCCAACTGTAATCTTTATTTATTCATTTATCTGCTAAATGTCTGTGTCTTATCACCGATAGCAAGACATCTGCTGTTTGGAAACACAATGCTGAATGAAAGCAAAGGAATGTACAGCAACAATAGAACATAATAGAAACGAATAGACCGGGAAACAGAAGCGGGGTTTTACAGACAAAATAGATTACTGTAGAAGACAATGAATAATTCTGCCTCTCTATTAAAGACCTGCGTGAGACAGCAGAACGCGGGAGGATCTGTGTGTCTTATCAGCGCTGACAGTATGTGTGGTTGTATTTTCTCCAGGGGAGCAGGGAATGTAGAAAACGCTGGATGGCTTGTTTGTCTCTGAATTACTGAGAAATATAAGTAAAGGCGCTCTCGCATTAACATCACAATGAACTCCTATTCAACAGCAAATCCCTGGGAATAATGTTTCTCTTGGAAATACCTCATCCACGGGCTGCACAGGCAGAGGCGGGCGGACATACGGACATACAGACAGGCAGTGAGACAGACAGTTAGACACACGGGCGGATAGAAAGGTGGACAGACAAGCAGAGAGGTGAGGGCGTTTGGAGTGCTTCATTCAAACTCGGGAGTTCGGTTCATCTGGGCAGGGGACAACATTGCTATTCAAACTCGTGAAAATGTCGGTCTCAGTCGGCTTCCGGGCAAATTGCAGTGCAGCTCCTTAAGAGTGAGAAGATCATCTGAACCAACGACAGGAAATGACCACAAAACATGCAGTTTGGGTCATTTGTCGTGCTTGGAAAGCCTAGCATGATAAAATGAACGAAAGGGAAAGCGCAGTCTGGATTGATGTTCATATTCAGCTGTTACTTCATGTGTTTTTTAAGGTCAATCCTACTGAGAGTAGACAAGTCCGTCATACAGGGAAGTTACAGGGTTACAGGGACTGGATTCGGATTCGTTTTGACTCCCACCTTGTTGCCAAAATCTCTCCACAAGACGATAGGTTACCAAAACCAGTTTACAAACTCTGGTTCACTTGTAATTGGGCACCACTTCCCCTAAAATAAAATACAATACAATACAATACAATGCAATATACTTTATTGTCCCCATGGGGAAATTTGTCTTGGACTCAAGTATTGCACACATATAACTGCCTCCATAATAAAAACAAACAACATATAACAAGCAACACATGCTGTAGTAAATCAACACCAATTCCTCATGTTGCACATTCCACATATTGCACATTCCACATATTGCACATTCCACTTATTGCACATTCCACATATTGCACATTCCACTTATTGCACATTCCACATATTGCACATTCCACATATTGCACATATCAACCAGTGATAAGAACACCATGGAGCTATTGAACAACCCCTACATCCTACCCCTACATAACACTATTTAAAATTGGAATTGAGATAGGCACAAATGAGTTTTTAAAACGGTTGAGTTTGCAGGTGGGTACTCTATATCGTCTGCCCGAGGGTAAGAGCTCATACTCGGCGTGGAGAATATGACATGGGTCAGACAGTATTCTCTGTGCTTGCTTAGAAACAGACTGCTCATAAATGGACTGGAGGGACTGGTGTTCCTTCCTCCCCATAACCTTCATGGCAGTCTGTATTCAAGAACTTTATTTGTCACATACACACACGGGGTGTGTAGTGAAATGAAAAAGTGGCAATGCTCACAGGAATGTGTAAAAGGGCAATAGTACACAGTATTTACAGTAAAAAAAAAACCCACAATATTTACAGTATTACGGTAATTACAGTAATTACAGTAAGAGCTCTTATATAAAAACAACAACAACAACAACAACAACAACACAGTATATACAGTAAGAGCACTTGGAAATGAAAATATAAAATATAAAATAAGAGGTAGGTAGGGGAAATCGTATGAATGTAATATACTATAAATTATGTGTAGTCATTACTTAAGTGTGTGTGTGTGTGTGTGTGTGTGTGAGAGTGTGTGAGAGTGTGTGTGTGTGTGTGTGTGTGTATAAGAGGGGCAGTGTGTGGGTCTTGGTGGGGGCCCTGGTGAGGTCAGAGTTCACAGTCCTGATGGCCTGAGGAAAGAAACTCTGTCTCAGTCTCTCTGTTTTGGCAGCGTGACTACGGAGGCGCTTGCCTGACCACAGCAGCTGAAACAGTCCGTTGTTGGGGTGGTGAGGATCCTTCATGATCCTGCAGGCTCTGGTTCTGCACCTCCTGGTGTACAAGTCCTGCAGGGAGGGGAGTGTAGTTCCAATATTGCGTTCAGACGAACCTTTACATTGAGATTGCCATACCATGCAGACACCCCATACCTAACTATGCTCTCTAAAACAGCCTGGTAAAATAAAAACATAATCCTGGTCCACCCCATGCACCCTGAGCCTGCGCAAAAAGTATAATCTCTGCTGTAAACGAGAACACAAACTTTCAACATGGGCATTCCAGCTAAAGGTATTATCTAAGTGAACACCAAGGTATTTGTAGGAGCAGACCTGATTGATTGGTTCATCATGTATGATCACTGGACTATGATCCCCCACTGACCTGGAGTCCAGAACCATCTCCTCAGTTTTTCTCACATTTAAAATGAGGTGGTTGACATCACACCACTGCACAAACCTCTATATTCCATCGAAATAGGCTGAAGGACTTGTGTCCTTGTGCAGTAGTCTGAGGATAGCCGTGTAAAAATGTGGTTCCTAGGGTGGCTGTTCGTACATTCATTTGTGTATAATGTAAAAAGAACTGGTGAGCTGACGCAGCCCTGTGGGACACCTGTGCTAATTGATCTGGATTCTGAAAGGGTATTGTTAACTCTGACATGCTGGATTCGATTGGTCAAAAAGGAAAAATACCACTTAATTATAAAAGGGTTGACACGCAGTTGTTTCAGTTTCGCGATCAGCAAATGAGGCAGAGGCGTATTAAAAGCAGAGCTAAAATTAACAAATAACAGGCGGGCATAGGCCTTGGGGTCTTCCAAGTGCTTAATCGCCAAATGGTTGATACTATTAATGGCATCATCCGTGCCCCACCCTTGCCTGTATAGACAGGTTTGAGGGCTAATGAGCAGGCAGGCAGGCAGGCAGAAGGAGGAAAACAAATTCGACAGGCAGACATCTAGATTGACACAACAGACAACAGTTCAATTAAACTTGGTCACCATACTACCGGCCTAACAGCCCTGCTGATGGTTGGTTATTTTTCACCAATCACAGGTCTATCTGAGTGGCGTCCTAGCCCAGAAGGCCATTTGAAGGAGAATGAGAAGGAATGGCACCCTCCCTTGTAAAAGCATAGATTCAGCGGGAAAATGTATGTTGAATCACCATTAATCACCTAATCACCATTAGTCACCATACTGCTTGTTACATTCGTGCAAATTGCATGCTGCCTAACCCGCTCTCTTTCCCCCTCAGCCTCTCTGCTGTGACAATACAGGACAGGGAAACAGCACCTCTGATGAGTATGAGGTTTTTATCCTTATAGAATTAGATTTCTGTGTCAGCCTTTTTTTATGCTGTCAGCTCTTTCACTTGACTGGAGGTACGGCTGAGGAGATGAGGCGAAAAATTCTTTAGGCCTATGTCAGCCCTATAATGGGCTGCCTATTTCCCCGCAGCCATGAAGGAGATGCTGCGCGGATACACGCTATTTGTGCAGCGCAGCTGTTTGTCAAGGATATGATTATATAGAATGACATGGAGACATTAGCGACTTTAATCTCAACTCTCCCAGCATGGCAACCCAAATGGTTCTGTTCAGTCTCATCTATCTTAGATCAGACAGAGAGTGACATGGGGTGGAAGGGAAAAGGAAGAAGTGAGATGAGGAAAGAAGATTATCTCTCTTCTCTTTCCAAGGAGAGGCATTGTCTCGGTGGAGATATTTTCAAAGTTTCACGGCTGTCTCTGTAGTTGAAAAGGCTGCATTCTGAAATAGGCAAGGCCACATAATTCAGCAGCGATGTGTGTCGGAGGAAAGAGGAAATCTGTAGATCGGCAGTTTCATGCAGCTCCTCCCAGCCTCTGATTTTCACCGCTTGGCTCACCAGATAAGATTCTGCACTTCAAACATGCAGCCAATGCTCATCCTGTTAAAGCAGAGATAGAGGATGAGGCTCTGTGTTCGGAGATGTTTCTGTATTTTATGCAGTCTTGTTGTGGAGATAAACACAGACACAGACACTGACACACACACACACACACACACACACACACACACACACACACACACAAAACACCAATATCATGACATTCAGAGATGCATGCACGTGCATACAGACACACACACACACAGATTAACACATGTCTGCATTTATCTCGCCATCAGCCCTGAAGCAGCAATTTCATCAAAGACAAACATCTGTAGAACTAGGTTACACTTTCATCCAAACTGTTCTGGATTCTCCTTAAATCACATTCAAAGAGTTTCATAATGAACATCCCGTGTCTGTCTGGAAAGCTGCTAATGGAATATTTATAGAATATTTCTGGGAATACTTGTGGGAGACTCTGTTTTTAACAAGCGTCTTTGTTCTTCTGAGACACAATTTCTCCACTCCTAAGATGCATCTCTCCTCCCATCTCTCTCTCTCTCTTCCTCCCTTTCTCTCTCTCTCTCTCTCTGTCTCGCTCTCTCTCTCCCTCTCCCTCTGTCTCTCCCTCTGTCTCTCTGTCAACCCTTCAACGACCTCAAAACTTGAGCTAACGGAGAACCTCAATCTGAACCTCATACCTAATGCATTGCAGTGGTAGCCATCGTATTACGGAAATCCCCCATAACCCATCTGTCCTGCAGGCTTTTCTTAGCAGCAATATGCACACTGAAACACAACCAAACAACTGTCTCTCATACCATTCGCTGTGTGTGGTTCCGACAGCTGGAGAGAGCTTGGAGTTGGAATTTTTCCAAATAATTCCCCTCAGGAGCAGAGCAGTAGTGCAGCAGTGGGTTGTCAATGAAGGTTGAAGATGAGAGCTCTTCATTTTGGTATCTTTGTCTGTTAAGTTGGCAAAATAAATGTTTCATGTTCTTTATTGCATGTGCGTACTTTATGCATTGCGTGCTGTTTCAAAACTCAAGCCTAACTTCACCTGAGCTGTAATCTGCCATTCTTACCTGACATTTGACTCTTCAGCACACGTGTGCGATGGAAACGTGTCCCAGAGCACATCTGTGGTAGAGATGTTCCCGGATAAGCACAAAGCATAATCTCAAAATAGTTGCACACGCTTTCAAATCTTCTGAGGATTCTCATGAAAACAGAGAATTCTTCAAGGACTCAAGAAGTCATGAAGAACTCAATAGGAGGTGCGTACTGTCTTTGTGTGTGTGTGTGTGTGTGTGTGTGTGTGTGTATTCCCTTGAGAGCAAAGAGACATCCATTTTGTGCACACTATTCTTGTAGACAGACAGACAGAAAGAAGAGATGGCATTTGATGAAATCATTATTGCCAGCCTGAGTTGAATTCTCTCTGTGATTTCGATAGGTGCTCATTCAGGGGAAGATTGGAAGAGAGAGGGGGCAGAGAGGAAAGGACTGAGGGGAGGGGAGCCAGAGAGAGAGAGAGAGAGAGAGAGAGAGAGAGAGAGAGAGAGAGAGAGAGAGAGTATTAGGCAGAGAAAGAAAGAAGAGCAAAGAGACAGAGAGATGTCCCGGAGGCAGAGCTAGTAAATGAGTCATCGGAGTGGATCTGCTATCAGGTCTATTCTTACAGTGCTACAAGTGAATGGATGCCTTAAAGGTTAGGCATAAAATGATTTCTCATTTTGCTGGGATATCCCCCCAGGTAGACATTAATGCTTTAGTTATGGACTTGACTGTAAAAGCTCCGGAGGTAATGTGCTGCTTGTCTGCCATAAATATCATTGGGTTGCCTGAATATGTATAGGCACATTGTGATTTCAATGAGGCTCCTGTTATGGTTGGGAGCGTATTTCTGTGCAAATAGTCAGTAAAGTTGATGTGATGCTGTGTGTCATTGCTATGGCCAGGTAGTCACCCTGTCTGCAGAGCCAACTCCCAGGGTGCCCTGGATCACATCTGAGACTATGCAGCTGATTACCGTCACCCTGACCCTGACACACACACACACACACACACACACACACACACACACACACACATGCACAAGTATACACACTTACATATGTGCCAAGTTGAATTTCTGCTCTACTGCTTCTGTCCGTGTCACAGCTTTGCAGATGTTTGAACAGTCTGAACAGACATGAACAGTCTAAATTTGCACAAATCGTGTTCCCAGTGGTTTGGTTGGAACACTGGGTTTTGAAATGATAATGAACCAGTGGGCCAGGATCTCCCACATGGCACCATGCCTAGTGTGGAGATAGAAGAAGGCAGCCCTAGAAAGCAGCAGCATAGGTTTTTTGTTTCAAAGGTGAAAGTCAAATTGTGGCTTTATTAGATATGGCTTTTAAACAGCTCTGTGTTTCTAAGAACCAATAAAACGCGTAAATGAACCAATAAAAATAAATGTGAATCCAAGGTTCATCCACAGTGTATAGATGGTTGCTGCTACATCTTGCTCATTGTACGAACTCCCACTGTATCTGTTATCTTCCTCAAAGCATGACCAACGGTAGATAAGAAGTGCACTCTGGAATTATGATGTTGTGATGACTCACACAAATAAACAGACATACACGAACACACGAACACACACACACACACACACACACACACACACACACACACACATATTGTAACTTAGGGCTGGGCTTTACAGTGGTAGGTTAAAGTTCACATGCTATTCAAGGATACCACTGGAGAGGCAATGTACAGAATTGAGTAGGGTATCTCTTGAGAGGGGCGGGGAATGGGCGTGGAGATTAGCCGAATTAAAAACTGATTGACAACTGGTTCAGGCGGTGTATTGGTGAAATTAGCTTTTGATGGACAGAGGATTGTAAGCCTCTGATTGGCCAAACTAAAAAAACACTAAACTCCACGCCCTTCTCAAGTCGCCGGTCTGCAGCAAGAGATACATTCTTGGAATCCACAGCAATATATAACCACACAGCAGGAAGCGAGGGCCAGCGGTGTTGGGACATGACGAGGACTGACTCGACGAGCGGCGTGTCAGGAGAGGTGATGCCAGAGAGCGTGTCCCTGGGCCCTCTGGGCACGGCAGCTGGCCCTGAGCAGGAGCTGCTGTGTATCTTTGGGACGGGGGACCTGGGGCGTTCTCTGGGCCAGCGTCTGCTCCAGGCCGGCTACAGGGTCGTGTACGGCAGCCGCAGACCTCACAGCTGTGGCCCCCTGCCTCTGGAAGCTCAGGTACAACACATATCATGATATAGTTGCGTGTGGGTATGTTCTACTTGGGGTCCGTCCAAATGTATTGGTGTGTGTTTGTGCTGTCATGTGTAATGTGTGTGTTGTCCAGGTGCTGAGTCACGCAGCAGCTGCTCAGTCAGCCAGTCTGGTCTTTATTTGTGTTCACAGAGAACACTATGACTTCCTGGAAACACTGGCACCTCAACTCAAAGGGAAGGTGACTAATATTATAGAATATTTACAGTTATATTGTTGTAAGTTGCTCTGAAAAGCTAAATGTTCTGAACTGCACTTTAAGTGCCTTTATCATCATCAATCAGTCACCAAACATTTTCCCTTCATTCCTCTGAGATAACTGTTGGCCAGTTAACCTAACAGATCGAACTATGTTTCTCTTTTACTTTCTCTTCTCTGTCTGTACTGATGGGGTTGATTGCCAGGTGTTGGTGGACCTCAGTAACAACCTGAAGAAGAACATTTACCCAGAGGCCAATGCTGCCTACCTGCAGAAGTAAGGAACTTCCTGGGAAAGGGAAGGGCTTCATCACTATAAATATAATGACTCCATCCTCATAAATATTAGTGTTTTGTTGGTAAAAGCATTGAAAAACTAATTTTAATTTAATGTCAACATCATTTTGTAACAGTAGGTGTCACCTTTTTCAAATGCAGGAGGTCTTATCTCGGGGAAAAACATTTTCCCGGGCAGGTGGAAAAGTCTCTTAGGGAGCATTTAGACCATATGACACCAAAAGAATTGAAACCATTTGTGGGACGGCAGCTCTCTTGGCAGGATGGCCTGCTGTGTCTATTCCGCTGAAGTGTTTTGAGACTCCCCTTTCTCCCTCTGTGTATTTGTAGACAGAGACAATATCAACTAAAGTGGTTGTTGTGCATTCTCCAGACTGGTCCCTGGAGCCGCTGTGGTGAAAGGCCTCAACACGCTGTCTGCCTGGGTCCTGCAGAACGGACCTCTGGCTGGAAAACAGGTGAGGGAGGATTGGAGGCATGCAATCTATAAAAAGATGTCAAGAGTTAGAGCCAGGAACTGGAAAAAAGGAGTGCGATAACAGAGGGGGTTTTACCAGCTTTATCCTGTCATGATGAGAATGTTTGATAAGTGAATTGAATTCAACAATAAACAATGAATTCTTTCATTGTTTTCTTGAATATCGCAGAAGCTGAGGCCTTTCAAAATTGTACATGAACATGACACTGTGCACAGTGTCAAATTTGGGAAAGGTATTGATATCATTTGTTGTAGATTGTTGATTCTGCTGTGTATCCATAACTATGCTTGGGAAAATGAGGACAATGCTTGTGTAAACACACAAAGAAACAAACACACTTCATGATGTTACAAAGACAAGAAACCAGTTTATTGCAGCTTCCGTTTCACAGCAACAAAGAGAAACACAAACATACTGGAACCTCTGGAGACCAAACCTGAATCTGCCTCGAATCCTCTTCAACACACACACACACACACACACACACACACCACTGCAGTGCTCTATTTTCTTTGAAAACAGGTAGCTGTGAGAGAACAAGAGCGGTGTGTTTGCACGTGTGTGCCTTTATGAGGATGTGTGTAGGTTTACATACACACATGCTTGCAAGTGTGTTCTATTCCCCGGCCAGCAATTTGATTAGATCCACAGCGGGGCTGTGACTGTGTCACATTTACATTCAGATGGAGATTTAGTCTGTCGGCCGTCCCCTGCTGTTACTGGTGCAGTAATGTAGGGAGACATGGCTGGCTGCCCGGTCCACTTATACACACACCTGGGGGAAAAACGCTCAATCCTACTGACTGTACTATATGCCTGTCAAAGTGCTCTTTCTCTCTCTCGCTCTCCTCTCTCACCGCCTCTCTCTCTCCCACTCTCTCTCTTCATGGTATTCTGCTTTTTTATAAACAACTTAATCTTCTTATCGCAGAGCTGTGAGTGTGGTCAGACGCCTCAGCACAGTGAGATCTAGGAATGGGATTACATGTTGTGCAGCATATGTACAGCATGCGTGTATCTTTATATGAACAGACACTTCCACGGGCTACATCTCCAAATTCCTTCTCCGCAGCACAGAGGGAACAACAAGACAAGCAGTAATTTCATCTGTAGACAGAAACTGTAGGTGTGTATAGCAGTCAAGTCGAGTTTATTGTCATTTCAGCCATACATGTAGCACAAAATGTCGTACCTCACAGGACCAAGGCGCAAAAAAACAGAACATCAGACATGACATAAAATACAACCGACATAATAAATTGGGGTGGGAGTCATTTTACAGTAATCTTATTACAAATAATTGGTAACTGTAATCATTTACTATTACTGAAAAACAATATAATAATCAGTTGTTTTTTTTTATTATTTTGAAGCATATTTGACAGGAAAATGAATTTAGATGGTCTGTAAGACATTTTGAAAGCAACTCCACAACCTTGTTCCAGGTGTACCTGTGTGGGGACAGTGCTCAGGCAAAGCAGGCGGTAGCAGAGCTGGCCACCAAGCTGGGCCTCAGTGTTCTGGACAGGGGCTCTCTGTCAGCAGCCCGGGAGCTGGAGGACTTCCCCCTGCAGCTGTTCCCTCAGTGGAGGCTGCCGCTATACGTGGCCGTCGGCCTCACCGCCTTCTTCTTCTTCCACCTGCTCATTAGAGACGTCATCTACGCATATGCCGAACAGGGCAAAGACATCTCCTACAGGATCATGGTGTCCCTGGCCAACAAGGTAGAACACCTGACAGCCTCTTATCTTATATGTGTGTTCCCTGTAAAAGGTGTGTTTTACCTCTAAGCCTCCAAGTGTGTTGCCTGGAAACCATGCAACTCCGTTAGTTACATTACAGTCATTTAGCAGGCGCTTTTATCCAAAGTGACACTATGACACAGACTGAGAGTCTCATGCTCTTCTGACTGAGCTGTCTGGGCCGTAGTTGTGTGTATACCTTTCTCACAGCAATGTGTTCTCTGTTATCCCCATCATTCAGGTGTTTCCCATCGTGTCTCTGATCATGTTGTCTCTGTGTTACCTGCCTGGTATCCTGGCCGCCATCCTTCAGCTCTACAGAGGGACCAAGTACAGGTCAGACATGTTCAGTACCTAAGACATAAATCTGGAGCTAGTGGTGTATCATTTCTTGAGTGTTTTACATCATATAGAATAAAGCCGGTTTATGGCTGTTTCAGGCGCTTCCCAGATTGGCTGGACCGCTGGATGCTGTGCAGGAAGCAGCTGGGTGTGATTGCACTTGGCTTTGCCTTTCTACATGTCATCCATACATTCATCATCCCCATTCGCTATGCCGTCAGACACAAGCTTATCTCACTGGTGGTGGACGAGGTAGGCTGGCTCACTGCTGCGGCAGTGTCTACTTTCATTTCCATAGGACCACAATGACATAATGTTGCTAAGTCAACATTTCTATTCGCTAGTAGGAGAGTTGCCATAGTTACCCGGTTTCTATCTACCTGTCTGCCCGTCTGTCTGCGGGTGTGTCTCTCTCACTCCTAGATGAAGAAAAATAAAACCACTCCGTTTGACTTTGATAACACTGAGGCCTGGGGCACTGACTCCTTCTATGCGCTGGGAGTCCTGGGCTTCTTTCTCTATGCCCTGCTAGGATTAACATCCCTGCCCTCTGTGGGAGGCGCTCTCAGCTGGAGAGAGTTCACCTTCATTCAGGTTAGTCTGTGTATATGTGTGTATGTGCATGCATACGTGCGTGTGTGTGTGTGTGTGTGTGTGTGTGTGTGTGTGTGTGTGTGTGTGTGTGTGTGTTCACTTTCTGGACAGTGGATTTACGATCAGTAAAATCTCTATGCTATTCTGAAATTCCAAATTTGGATTTTTCACATTTTCTTCAGAGTCATTAAACCGTCGTAGAAGCAATACGTCACCGTCATTCATCTCCCCGGAGCCTAGTTAGTTAGCCGCCTAACACAGGCACACAATATGAAAGCCTGGCTAACTTTAGCCCTGGACTTTAAATGTTAAGTTATTCATTAAATAGAATTATGATACCTGGATATATAATCCCCAGCTAAAAGATTGTTAATACAGGTCACAGGTCCGTTTGTGTAAAGGTCAGGTCCAGCTAGGACAGGGAGTGGGGATAAGAGAGAGAGAGGTCGAGGTCAAGCTAATCCGTATCATTTTATGAGGAGAATTGCGAAAGACATAAAATAACAGGTATCTACATAAGTTCCTTGTGCTTGTGGTCACATGATTGTCAACAGATAAATGTAACTTCTTATATATAACTCTAGGTGGCAGAGGGATTTGCTATTCTTAATTGGCTAAATGGTAAGATCCCTGATTACCATTATGAGGGTGCAGTTCATTACCACACCACATGAATATGAATGTTCCCTTATTGTGCTGTTTGCACTTACTCTCGCACTGGATGAGAACATTAGCTAAATGCTAAAAATGTAAATGAAAGCACATTATCCCAGTAATTAACAATAACAGAGCCTCAAAAGCCACTAGTGCTACAAAACCAATTATTCTGGAACGGCTGTGAAACTATTTGTATTTTTAACTATTTCTAGCACTAGAGGATTCCACAAGCATCTAATGTATCCAGACTCACAACTTCAAATCTAAAGGCAAAATACTACAGAAATATTAGAAGTAACTTCAATGTGTATGTTTCTATTTCATTAATTGTAAACAACTAATGGAATGAAAGCCAAATTACACCTTTGCAATAGGCCTGCCTTATCATGCAGTACATGTTTGATGACTACATTGACAAAATGCTCTTTTTTCATATTGAAAAATGTGATTACCTGAAGTTCATTTGAAATATGTCACACTTTGTTTTAAATGTGCATTTTCCCTCATTTTGTCCGTTTCGGTTGATATCTCATTTTGGTGCAAAATTCTAACTTGTTCCATTGTATGTGTTTCTCAGTCCAAGCTGGGCCACCTGACCCTGTTCATATGCACGGCGCATGGTTATATCTATGGCTGGAACAAGTTCCTTCGCCCCTCTACCTACAAATGGTGGACTCCTCCAGGCTACATGCTGTGTCTGGTGGTGCCTTCTGTGGTGCTGCTGCTCAAGCTGCTGCTCCTCCTCCCCTGTGTGGACCGCAGTCTCACCCGCATACGACAGGGCTGGGAGAGGACTGGGTCACGGGGGGAGAAAGAAGAGAACCAAGCCACCAATGTCTGAACTCAGCTGAGCTCAGGATGTTAAAATGTATGAAGAGTTTGTGTCCTTTTTGAGACATTTCAAATCTGTGACTCAATATTCCAAAAATACAGATGGTCCCAACCAGAAAGATATTTTACTTTATAGGTGTAACCCTTCCACCATAGGCTCGTGATATGAGGAACACTTTAGACAGTACTCAATAAAGTATTAAACCCCTTTAATACACAACACTTGGTAAAATGGTGAAAGAGACATCCCATTGTGATAAATCTGTCTAAGGTAACTATGACTCTCACTCTTTCTATAATAACTAATGAGAGGCTAAGGGAATAATCCTGGTTTTAATAACCTCATATAATGATAATACAAAACGTGTGAATTACCCTTTTCTATTCAGTTATACAGCATCTCCGTTTCAACTTTATATTAATTGAACACAGCAATTCCACATTAAAATACAAGAAAGTCAATATGAAAACAAACAGAAAGACCCGGGATTTTAGGATAGTCTATGTCAACCTGAGTGCACTCTTTGGTTTAGTTTGTTGTTTAAGCAAGCTTGCATTATAGTTTGTTGGCGCGCTTAACGTTGGAGCTCATGAAGGAATAGGACAGGAGTACCATGTTAGAGTGAAAACGGCTCCTACCGCATTTGCAGAATCACTCGCCAGACTTATCTCAGTCTGCAGCAAGAATCACAGCAACGATGAGCAGCAAGAATCACACCCTCGCCGACGGCAAGCCATCCTCAGCGCCGAGCACAACACCCGCAACGAAACCTGAAGCTCCTTCCGACCGCAGTCTCCGCTGTCGTCTGTGCAGGCGAAGAACGCGATCGACGTCTCCCAGACGGCGGCAGTTCAGCTAACTTAGCTAGCTTGCTTCCCAGTCACAAAAACTCACTTCGTCGGCAATAAACAGTCCCAAACTCACGTTCGTCAGAACGCGTTAATCGGCAGACAGTTCACAGGCCGATATAAAACAGAAAACATAATAAACACAGTATAGTCTGTGACTCTCACACGTGTTGACTTCTCTGCCTTACTCCATTTGTTTTTTCTTTTACCCTCCTTTCCTGTCTCTCTCTCTCCCGTTAACTTCTTTCTCGCGTGATTACTCAGAGGTCAACAGGAAATCAAACTCCCAGGTCATCAACTCTCTACAGTAAACAAGAAATATCATTAAGCTTTTTGTTACTGAACAAACCTTGAAACATATTGAAAATATATATATATCTTAACTGTAATTGACAATAACCCTTATATTACAATTTAGGGAAAACACAAAATAACTGATGCATATCAGCAGGTTATTACATAGGTAAATGTCATAAAGTAGCTATTAGATTTAATGATATTCCACAATGAGTTTTGATTTCATGACAGATGATTGTTTTCCATAGTTATGCTATATTATTATTATATAGATATTAATATATCTTTGAAACAAAACCCTTCATATCCAGGTTGGGTTGACGGAAAAGTAATGTTTCAGATAAGAAACATTTCCAAAGCCATTTTGACCAGTTGGTGTGTGATTGTGTCATATAACCAGTTTGCACTGCCTCTCATCTGTACACTTGACATTGCAAATCAATGCACCAAAAAAATCTTTATTTGAATAGTTTACTTCAGCCAGGTGGACAGGGTTTCCCTGGATTTTAATGCAGTTTTAGGTATATTGTCTTTGTGCTTTGGAAACAGAAGACATATTTGATGTTTGCGCTCTATCTTTATCGCTGAATCTGGTATATAATATCCCCAGCTGAAATCCATTGTTTTGATAAACATAGACAATAGTTTCCTTTTTCCTCTCCCCCCTCCCTTCAAGTGCTGCTATTGTATCCCTGAGGTTGCTTTCTCTTTTCAGGATGTTATTGATCTCTCCGGTTTCTAACACAGATACCTCTCTGCTGAAACCTGCCTCCCTCTCAAGGGCATGTAAATGTGTGCACACACACACACACACACAGGCACACACACACACACACACACACACACACACACACACAAAGGCGTAAGATTAACCAAATGATCTTAGCAAACGCATAGACACACACGTGGGCATACACACATACTGTACTGTACATTCATACACTGATGCACAAACACCGACATTCTGGTGCTATGAGAAGAATATGCAGAGCCTCTTTTGCCCAAAGCAGAACATTTAGTCAGAGACATCCTATTATCTGGCATCTAACAGCATTATCTGTGCACACAATCTGCAATCCCATGAACCCTCTCACATTGTATTATCCTCCTATTACCAAAGAGTTGCTGTTGATTTTAGCCTATTTCCTGCTGCCGGGTGCAGTGGGCTGTGTGAGTGCTGATGTATAAATGAGATACAGTATTCCTATACCGCCTTGGGAAAGAATTAAAATGTAGCAACACAAAGAAAAGTTGTGAAACAAGCTCACTTACATTCATCATTTCCACTCATGTTTAGTTTCACACACTGAGGCAGCCCTGACACCCATAACAAGATTATGTGTGTCCACCCATGATGATTTACTTCAGTGGGAGCATAAACAAACTGCTGAAACAGTGGGTAAAGACATAGACCGTATCTAATGGAGAATACAGCCAAGATTCTTACATTAAATGTATACTTGGATGTTGGCAAGACACATTTGTGGTATACAATGAAACATTCATATATGAAACTGTATTTTCATAAAGCATTCCTCTCAAATGGTTCTCTCAGAGCGCACAGAGCTTCTACTAATTTCTTTACTTTCAAATTGGCTTAAATGTTTCATCAATGACAATGTCATTTAAGAAGTGTTTCAGAAGACTTGAGTGATTTTGCCTATTGACTGAACTGTAATTGGGTTTACCTTTAATCAAACTCAAACCTCATCAGCTTCTCTGCAATGTGTTTCTTACAATTCTGACATTTGGAGGCACTCTTTTCTACAATGAGTGATTTTGAAAGAGAAGTCCACCAATACTGATTTAGGTTGTAATACTGCAAAAAGTACACAGTTCACATTTTTTCTGCTTCTGATTTGAATTATGAGCTCTCAGGGTCAAAGGAAACTTTGCACTCATGTTGTTGAGCCTAGATTTTATATAAATCTGATATATATAAATCTAAATGTTCAATGTACTGGTTGTTTATCCGTATCAGCCATTGCAACTCCATGATACCAGGATTGCATTTTGCAGGAAGAAATGGCTAGACTCCCCAGCAAATGATTCACTGCTGCTGCTTCATTAAGATGGAATAACCCAACAGTAACTATCATTAGCAGCAACACCTTGGAAGCAGAGGTAGCGCCGGTAGCGGTCAAGGGACTTTTGTTCCTTCAATTATTACATTTACATGCACATTAATACTCTGATTAGGAGCCTCATTCTGGCTAAGGTCTTAGTCGGGATATGACGTTTACATGGACCAATCAATAACCATTTTTTTCATATACCTGTATACATGGAGATAGTCTATCTTAGCTTTGCTGAGGCTGTGTTCATTAGTGGTGAATTATTTTGTTGCTCTTGACTCCATGGAAACAGGATATGCTGTTTACATGTCAGAATATACCGGTTAATATCGACACATCCCACCTAGCATGTTATGGTTTTCCATATTCAGGAAATGGGCTTATCCCAGTTAAGGTCAATCTAAAACTCCAGATTTTTGCTGACTTAATGATGTCCAAATGGAAAGTACCTAACTTGCTGACAATTTCTTAATGGAAATGACTCAACGTCCCCAATTGTTTAACATCTGCTTTTCTCAAATTGCTTAACATTCTTTAGATTGCTTTAACAGACGAGTTCTTCAATTTACACAGATCCATTATAGTCAGCATAATTATTTGAAATTTGTTTTTTTCAGGAACATATCTTGACATGCTTAACCTTTTAGGCTGGACTTAACTTTACATCTTCAAATTTCAATAGTTCATGAATTCAATGCACTCAATTAAGACAACTGCTGAACGTCAAACCTTCACACTAGTTCATTATTAGGGTTTTAACAAAAGGTTTTCATTGATTCACAGTAATACTCATGAACACAGCATAGTTAGTTAGTCTTCTTAAAGTGGGCAGTAACATTAGTCCTACATAGGCTGACTGGTAGGCTATTGATGGTCCAGGCCTATATCTGAGGGTTACGGCAACATGGCTTTTGTGTTGGTTTTGTTGTAAGTGTTGTAATTTACCTTTTTGTTGTACCGACATTTGATGTTGAATGATTTGCAACATCCCCCAGAGAACATTTGTTTATTAGCTCTTGTTTATTTGATTCACTTATTTGTCTCATTTGTTTCAATGAAAAGTAGGTAGATAACTTATTGCACTTTTACCTTAGCACTAGTTATGCTCTTAGTTGATTGTTTAGGAAGGAAATGCACTTACGATTTCTGGTGTGTTGCATTACAGACTATTGAGGTGGATTGACTACTACTAGTGCTACTGACTGTTGACTACTGCTGTGGAGAAATTGATTTCTCTTCCTCTTCTACAACCCCTGGTAAAAATGATGGAATCAGCACACTTTTCACCTCACCTTGAATACTCTACTTGATCTGGAATTTTTTTTGTCAGTAATTAAAATATTTTAATCTAATTTGTTTGAGATATGTTTCATGAAGACAGAAGGTTTAGCTATTAAACAAAATTAATTTTGTGTCAGATCTGTGATCTAAGTGTGCTGATTCCATAGTTTTTGGATGGATTTCTACCTGTATGATTGTTGAACGTTGGTGCAAAATGGTGAGACTAGATTCAGAGGGGCACCAAAAAATGAAATGGAGTGAATATGATGCCAATACAACATACAAATGTTTTTAGAGAGTCACAAATGTGAATGAAGTTTTGTCACAGCAATCACAACTTACGCGTTTCGAGTCACAAATGTAAAAAAAATGTTTGCACAGCAAAAAAGATTTGTGCACATCTCACAAGTACAAATCCTGTCTTGTGTCTTGAATATGGATTTGTCAATATGCAATATGCACAATATGTGTGGATCTCAAGTTGTGGAGACAAAGCTTCAAATGGTTTTGGCACTATATTTCCATGTACCATGAGGAAAAAAATCCACATGCGTATGTACCAATCAAAATGAAGTCCAGAGCTCGTAACCAAAAGGGACAGGGTGACCATAGCTCCATTTTCACTCATCCTGCCAGCTTCACCTGATAAATTCTCAAACTGTTGGAGATAATGGGAATAGAAGAACATTGATATTGAAATGAATGTTGTAAGCGGGACAGCTGGAGAAACATTGTACTTGATGCAAAAGAGGCTGCGAAATGCGTTCGCTTCACTAGCAATGAATACTGGCTGACACAGTCAACTGATATTATTCACACTGGATATACAAGTACATGAATTCTGATTTTGACTTTATAATCTTTATTTAGAGATTGAAGTCAGTTTAATTCAGACAGTTGGTTTGTTTATTTTCCAGCAGCACTCTTCCTATAATCGTGAACTCGAGGGCCCTCCAGTTGAGCACATTCCCTGGGGTGAAGTTCAGTTCATCCATGTAGCGCTGGATCTCACAGGGTGAAAGGACATAGTCCCACATGTGGACATCGGAGACCATGCCAATGAAAGACTGCTTAATGTCAAACCCACCACCATGACTATCCTGCTCCTGTAGACATAGGAGGGAAAAAAAAAAAAAAAAAATACGTGTAAATGCAAAAGTTTTGTTCCGAGATGAGATCTATATATTATCTTTATATAGATGCACAAATCATAGATTAGCAATCCACAGTATTTTTAGGAAGCATCTAACAATACTACCTACCTGTCCTAACGTAATGATAGATAGTCCTGTGATCTGTGAAGAGCTGGTGAATTTCCTGGAACTGTATTTTCCATTCAACCACAGCTGTGTCAGTCCAGACAGAGAGTCCCAGGTGGAACAAAGAGACTGCCAGCTGTTCAGCTTGTATTCCTGCCCTCCAAACTCCGCATCAATGTTCCTGACATACACCGAGATCTGATTGGCTTCCAGTCTCCTTGAAAATCAGGAATTCATTGCCAGAAGAGGGTGTGGCCAGTGAGAACAGGGCATGGCTTCTGCTGAGCTCTGTAAAGAACCTGTAGGCATACAAAATAAATCACCATATGTGTTTCACAGTCAGGGTTACAGTTGGTTCCATCATGCCTTTTCATGTATGTGTTACCTTAGACAGACAGTTACAGCACTGAAATGCTTTGGCGTATTCAGCCTCACGTGAGCTGTGTTGGTCTCTTGTGGGAAGGTGAACATTTTTCCTGAAAGGTCTAAACCGACAAAACAATCCAGAATGCAAATTAAATATGAACAAATGTATTACATAGTAGAGTATATCCAATGGAAATACTCCACGTAATAATTCATGTCATTTATAACAAGATATTTTTGAGTGTAAACACTTTTTCCTTTTTCAAGCATAGAAGAGAATTTTAAAGCTTGATAAAATGCCTTTTACAAACGTATTTTCCTTTGAAAAACTGCAAACAACCTAGTAATATAGTATAAAAGATGAAGCTATTCACTGTTTAAAAAAAAAAAAAAAGACCATGTGGATTCGTCGTGGAAGCAACCTTGACACATACTGGATTTACTGTACATTTACTACGAATGTACTGCAGGAATACTGTAATGTACAATCTTACAATGTAAGCATTTATGTTTGTGTTGTTTTTGTTACTAATGGTGCAATTTCTTGTTTTCTTTATTGGATTACTTGTTTATTATAATGTAATTTTTTTTAAAACTTTTTCTTTTACAAAAAAAAGACAATAGGTGCATGCCTATGGACGTTAAGTGGTATTTGTAACTTCGAAAAAGATACATTCAATCTATTTTGCCCATCAGCATTCATACAGAGTCTGCAGTTAATACAACACCAAATACTTTTTTCACTCCACTAGATAAAAAAAATAAGTTGTGTACCTTGAGGAGAAGCAGCACATGCTGTCAGCGTCGCCAATAGAAGAAACAACTTCATCTAACGCAAAGACAACAAATAGACACCATGCAAAATGCTCCGATTAAATTAAATCCATTTACTACTACCACTACCAATTTGTTATTTAGCTGTTACTGGCCCGCTGTTGCAATAGATAGAAAAACTGTTAAGAGTTCATCTTTAATGTTGCACTGTATCACGTCTTGACCTTACCTTCTGGTTGATGTGTCAGGATGTTGTGTTCAATAGTGCATGGGATGTAGAATTTATACTCATAGATCAATGTGGCAGACTGGAGGGTGTGGTTGGGCCGTTGTCTGGGTGCGGGAAGCGGAGTCCGGCTGGCATGCCCAAGTGCATTCATTGGGCATGCCATTTATTCACTCGCCTGTTCTATCTGCCACGGATCTGGTGTTGAGTGTCCCTGCAATATGAGCCAATAACCTCATTTTTTTGTTGTAACGTGGGTGTTGTAAACCCTCCTTCTTTCCTGAAGACCTATTAGATTATAGATTAGTTACAAAATGGGAACCCAAACAAAAACATACAGAAATGACTATGGCCTTGGGATAAGTGATACTACTATCCTCAAAGGGGAATGGCATGTCCGTAACAGTCTATCTATCACATCTATCTATCTTTTTCCCAGGGGAAAAGAAAGTGTTGACCTTTTCTGAAAATATAATTTAAAATGAACATTTAAAAGGAACTCGAATGAAGTCCAAATGAATGTGTAAAACATAAAGCATAAAACCTATCGTCGACATATTTGTTTTTCATACTGTCATTGTGTCTTACATATGACATTCACTGATTGTATATGCCCCTGCTGTATATCGCTCATTGATACAGTACATCAGACAGTGCCTATCTCTGCCTCCCATAACATCCAATTATGATATCTTGTCCACACAGCACTGCTGTGATGGAAGTGTCTGTGGGCTGCTCTATCCACTCACTGGCCTTTATGGGGATCAGTGTTGTACTGTAGGCAGGGGTGCTCCATGCAGCCTCTAGGGCAGAATGTCAGCCCACCAATCAATCACTATCATTATGTCTTGGATGCAGGAAGGATGGCTTTCTGTCTGGAGAACTGTACTGATCCCCAAAAAGACAGACAAATGATATTGCCACAGATGAGATATCTATGCAGCTGCATGATGGAAGATGCTGATGTAACAGGTAGAGCTGTCTCCTTTAGGTTTTGCCACACCTCCTAATCACCCTGATGGCAAACAGGTGATGTGGTGTTTCCTATCTAGGCTGGGCCCATTTAAAGGCAGCCATGTGGCAGGCTCACCTCACTGTCTTGACCCCGGTGCTGGTTTCATGAGGAGATTAGGAAGAGAGAAGGTGTCTGCAGTGGGACCGGAGCTAGCTGGAGGAGCTCTGTTGCTACAGCTGTTTTTGTCCTGTAGTTATTTTGCATAGTTTCTCTACCTTTGGTTACCGTTATTAGTCGATTTTATTTATTTTCTGTACACTTATTTACCTGACTTTTTATGCTGGGTTATTGTTTTCCTTCTGTATAGTGCTGGCTTCTATATGGTTGTCTGTTGTGACAGGGCTTTTTACTGTTTTTCTGATAAACAAACTCGTGTTTGTAACGAAGGATTTGGTATGACTGGGTCTCTTGCCAGGAATGGGAGGTGAGGCTAGGATAGACTTGCAGGTGGTGGGTTACGGGTGAGGGGTTTTCCCTTGGGTTCCTATTGCATGCTATCTTTGCTGTGCCTTTCTTATAACTAGTGAGTGTGAACTGCATGCTATTTTATAGTATATTCTAACCTGTGTGCTTTTTGTTTGGCAGTGTGAGTGCAAACAATTGTGCGTGTGGTCCATATTGGTGGTGGTGAAGCACTGTGACCCTCTTCCCCTCACTCCCTTGCCCCTGTGGGTCTCCCTTGGCACCCTCCGCCTGTACTGGTAATGTAGTGTAGTGATATTTTCGAATATGTCTATTTTGTAATAAAGAAATGCTGCTTTTTATCAGCCTCATTTATTACATCCAAATTACTCACTTTTAATAAAACATTTGGAACTGGAAACTCACGTCTCTGCTCCCTCTTTATTAAAGAACTTGTGGCTTTATTGCGCATTCTCTGGGTGAAATTCCCAGAGTGGCGTAGTCGGGTCCTTGTAGTCTGGGGTATAGGTGCCCCAGTCACACTGAGTTCACACGCATGACAGCTCAGTCGGTAAAGCATGAGACTCTCAGTCTCAGGGTTGACACAGCCAAACTGTAAAATGTTCATTTTAATTTAGTTAAGTCTATTTGATAAAACATAGAATCACAGTTGTAAATTAATCACAATGACAAAATACATGAAACATCTCAAGAAATACATAGATAAGAGGCTCTGAGTGGTTATAATTGTAGCTATTGCAGCTACAAGTTTTGAACAGGCAGGTCATGTATTTTTGGTATTGCCTTTCATAATGTTACTTAAAGATTTAAAGCTAGCTGGCAAGCGCTAATTAGGTAGCATGAATTGAAAATAAACAGAAAAAAAGCTTACCATCGTCCCCAATGATGGATGCATGATGGTTTAAGTATCATTTTTTAGATGTTTATTCCTGTAGTCTCTCAAATAAAAGTTGAACTGGGAATCTTTGAATGGCTGAATGTTTAAATCTTTGAAAATCACACCATGGTGATCTACCCTGTTATAAAGTGAGCCGCCTTCGTGAGACTGAAGAGCCAGGGTCAAGCCCAAAATTAGCTCTCTAACCTACTAATCTCGCTTCATGACACAGGCGCCTGACAGGTATATCAGTCAGACGATATTATCAACCACTATGCATAAATATCTGTGGCAGGGAGTAGGTTCATACAGTAAAAATGTTTGTCCAATGGAGGCTGCTGTTCACTCATCTTTAGCAAACAAAAGCCTTGACAGCTCCATGTGAGTTGAGGAGCCAGAGACAATAATGCAAACTCCACATCCGAATGTCCCTGTACTGATTGAGTGCAGTTGAAATAACTGCATGCAACAGGTGATGAGTGAGGCTTGTTAGCATGGCCACATATGGCTAAACAGCTAGCTACTGGCTAGCAAGCAAGGTAGCGAATGCTAAGCCAGCCAGTAGCCACAAGACCAGCAGGGCAAGATTCTTCTTTCTTGTAACAATAAACAGCAACAACTCATGTGAAAGCACCTGAATATGACATTACCTAACGTGTGTTCCACTGAGACAGCAGCAGTCTACTTTTTGTTGTTAAATGGGAATATATGAGAGGCTCAGGCTGACGTAATGTTAGCGCATTTCTGTTATGTAGCCTATTTATAGCAGTTGCATTGTAAAGATGCAACAGAGACGGTGCAATGGAGCTGTCTCTTGAATCCAAAATTGTGTTGAGTGAATCCATTACTGAAGAAAATTGTTCATATACATTCCAAAACTCCTGCAGTCTACAAAGTGACTTAATGCACCGTTAGTGCCCTTGTGGGATGTAATGTGCACAAAGCGCTGTGCTGCAGTAAGAGGCAGGTCAATTATCCCACCATATTGTTGTCTACAGTGTTAGTATTGTTTACAAACTCTAACTGCCAGTGTTACACTTATTAAAAATGCATTCATTTGTTTATCTTATAACAAAAGTTATGATGATATTTGTAAGGAAGTGTTTATTTTGCATCCTGCTTTAAGAAAGTTTAGTGGCAGATATATTAGAATCAATTTCAATCAATTTTCCCCCTAACAGTATTATTATCAACTGGGTTATATCAGAAATGAATAAACTATTGTTTTGTTTTTGTTTTTATTAATGTAATGACATGAAGAAATTAAATGTCGTCCGTCACTTAAAGATTCACACGAGTTGGTAATCCTAGTAATCCTTTTTTGTGTGATAACTCCGGACCTTATTGAGTGTATTTATATGTGGAAGGCAGAGAAACACTAGGCAGGTTGCCAGTCCATCACAAACACATAGACAGACTAACTCACACCTGTGGGCAATTAAGTCTCCAATCCACCTGATGTGCTGCTCCGCTGTTGGACATTTACGATCCTAAACACTGAAATTGTATTGGATCCAAAAATCTCATATTGGCCAGGCCTTAGTTCTTGCATGCATCCGTGCTTGCTGGCAAAGAGCTTTGCAGCTAGGAGTATTCATCCAGGTTATCAGGGCTGTGCTTTCTTCCTTTTTCTTCCCTTCCAGATTAGTAAAAACGTCTTGCCACAGTACAAAATAGAGGGCCTATCTTTATCGTCGCATCCAAATGTTATATCGTCTACACAGAGGGCTGCTGTGATGGAGGAGTCTGCAGGCTGCTGCCTCCACTGATGTGATGAGATCCAGTACTGACGAGGGAGAAGCCTGCAGCTCAGAGTGAATGTTTCCTGGAGAACGGCATCAGATCAGCCAGAGGGATGAACCCTGGAGAGGGATCAGACAGAGACGACTAGACAGAGCACACTCAACTCAGCCGGGAAAAACTCCCTAGGTTCAACTGAGCTTCCAGACAGAATGAGAGATAGCTGCAGAGAGAGTGAATGAGTGAGAGGGAGGGAGAGAGAGATGGCCAGGAAATACTGTTCAGTCACTCTGAAGTTTATTTTGAACTTTTATACTTCACAATGGTTACAAGGTTACAAAAGCCAAAAAGCCAAAAAGCCAAAGCCAAAAAATAATGTACAGAGATGAATGAAAAGGAATTCCAATGAATGTATTCCATCATATAGATTCATTTTGACAGGACAGTCAAAGGTTTAAAGTGCAGAGACGGTCAAATTGACCCTGTTGATGTGGGGGGCAGTTAGACAGCAAAGGGGCCAGGCTTGATACTGTAATTGCGTAACTGTGTAATTATTACATCTCTTGGAGCAAAGAGATGGCCTCACAGCATGAGCATACGCGTAACATGAAGGCCAGCAGATTGAAACACTGCACAGCTGCTTTAGTGTGCGCTCTGTATTTTTCTGTATTTTTGTTGAGTGGACAATTAGATACAATCATTGTATCTTATATGTTATTTACAAAACGGTAATTGAGTGCCATTGTGAGTATTTTTCTCTGTTGATTTTATCACAACAGAGAGCAGAACAATAGTTGTGATTGCATAGTCGTAGACGTTTGACAGCCAAAACAATGAGCCGGCATGATCTAATGATAGAGCTGTAGGGACAAGTAGGACAAGTCCCAGCGGTGTCCATGTTTGATGTGTGTCATGTGTGTCAGTTTCTATGTGCCTGTGTGTGTTTGTGTGTTTGTGATGGCCTCATGCTGTTAAGGATTTATCCCTCTCCCCCCGTGGCTCAGTCCTCTCCCAGCCCTGTCGTATGCGGGTGAGACTGCGGTCCACACAGGGGAGGATGAGCAGCAGCTTGATCAGCAGCACCACAGAAGACACCACCAGAGACAGCATGTAGCCTGGAGGAGTCCACCATTTGTAGGTAGAGGAGCGAAAGAAGCTGCTCCCGCCATACAAGTAGGTGTGGACGGTACAAAAGAGCAAAGTCAGGTGGCCCAGCTTGGACTAGGAGAGAGGAAAGGGAGGAGAGACACACATCATTGCACTCTCAGTCATCACTCGCTGAGATACACACTTCCACTCCCACAGATAACGCAGATCTAATTGTTGTGTAATGGGTTCAATGAGTTGGTATGTGACAGATTGACCTTTACAGAGATGAGCCTTTGGCCTACACACACACACACACACACACACACACGTGTCTATGTGCACACATGTACACACACAGGCGATGCAAACAGATACATAGGTGCACGCATGCACACACACACACACACACACACACACACACACACACACACACACAAACGTACATAGTGACAGGCACACAGATCTATTTCACACACACATACACACAAAACCTCAAGACTGCGGCCAGGATAATGTATGCCCCCTAAATTACATTTGATGAATAACTTAACATTTAAAGCACTGCTCTAATTTGGGCTGGAGTAAAGGAGGGGGGGGGGGGGGGGGGGGTAATGAGAAAATGAGAAAATGAGCTTGACATGACCCAGTTACATTTATGAATGAGTTTGCTCTCTGTAGTGAAGCTCTTTCATTTTCAATTGATCAAACTAGAAAAAATTAACAAATGAATGCCTGGCCAAGTAAAAGAACAAACAAACAATATCAAACTTTTAGTGAGTGCATAGAAGGATGGAAGTTCTACCAACTCGTTAGTCCACGCAAGTATTTCTCAGTCTGGACTAACACAACATCGCCCTCATCACACTGCTTGAATGCTGGCTAATGGAGATGGCATGCATGAGTGCCAGTCGCCAAACTCCTTTAAAGATCCAGCTGATAAGTTCTATAAATTACACTACTATCTGAAGCTCAGCAGCCTAGAGCACAAAAGGGCCGGTACACAGAAAGTCTCATAACGCACCACTTTAAAATACCTCCACTGAGCCAATCTTGAGTGGCTACAAATTGGGCCCGTTTAAAATTGTGAGCACGTGTCCGCACGTTAACTGAATCATCCATCTAGTTGTCAGTTGCAACTTTTCAAGGCCACATTTAAGATGCAAGATAATCAGTTGTCCCAAATTAGATTTCCCAGTAAATTTCTATTTGTTGTATCTCAACCTGACACCAGAAAACATCATAGAAATGTTTCTAAAATGACAAGTCTTCCCGTCAGCTTGCTGTACGAGCCAAGACTGCAGAATCTGATTGCTGAGAAATGGATGAAGCGGAAGGCATGCGTGGAAGAAGATGGATGGACAAGTAAAGGAAGAGAAGGTATGATGAGAAAATGCGTGTTGAGAAAACGTTTCCTTTTTTAAGGTGAGGGGAACGTAAGTGGATAACAGTTTTTATTATTTAGATAATGGCTACCTCACCATCTAACATTTCAAAAGTGCACACACGTAACACTGCACTTCGGTCAGAATTATGAAGAAAACTGTGATTAAATGATAGAGGACTGGGAAAGACACATGTCCCATGCAACTGAAAGGAAACATAATAAACAAAACTGGTCATTTGATAATAATCTTCCTTGATAGATTTCTGACTACCAGTGTTTCAAACATCTAAACAAAATGCAAGGATTTTGTCAAACACTACCCACCTGTATGAAACTGAACTCTCTCCAGCTGAGGGCGTTGCTGACTGAGGGAAGAGAGGTTATTCCCAACAGGACAAACAGGCTGAACCCCAGAACCCCGAAGGAGTAAAAGGAGTCATTATGCCAGGCTATAGTGGTGTCAAACTCCGTCATGTTCTCCTTGACCTGAGAGTGTAGGAGTCATGTCTATTAACTGTAGTGATGGAAACAGTTTAATAATGATTCAGAATTGATCATTATATATTGATAGGTTACAGTTTTTTGTGTGAAATAAAACAGTTGAATCAACAGTTATGTTTTAGTTGTGTGACAGTTACCAGTTTGATGGTGTAGGCTCTACTCTTGTATCTCACATAATATCTGGAGGCAAAAATCACAAAATGACAAAGATCGGTAAAGAAAATTCAGGTAACTCTTCTTTTCCATTCACCCTAAGTACTCGGTATTTACCAGGTAAAATGGCAAGAATAGTAAATTAATTACAGCTGTAATTAAGTAGGTAAATACTCAGAAAACAGCTGAATTATTTACACCTCTGGTATTATACATCAGTTCAACAAACTACACTATAGTTGTCACAGTGATATGATGGCAGCCCCCCAAGTTTAACATGGTTAGGGAAATGAGCTACACGTTCATCTTTCATCTCATCTCTTACCCATCAACTCAAGCAACTCAACAATCTTGTATATACTCAAGATTTATATTAGGCTGTCTATGTACAGCAAACAATTCCTAGAAAATACACAATTAAACTTGTGCTATTGCTAATATAAACATTCAGTACCTGAGATTGTTCCTTGAATTGATGGTTAATAGAGAAGGTGTTTCTAAGAAAGTGTAGTTTAATTCCCCAGGCTGTTACCATCCTGCCCCTGTGACAATTACAATGTTAGTACTACTTAGTTACTACTTTCAGCTCCAGTTACTTGGTAATTCACTACTCTTACCATGCATATACCTGCTAAATAGCTACTACTCAGTACAATGACTGTAAGCTACATTTTGATGTTGGAGGTGATGAATGAAGTAAAGAGTGGGGGGATGTGTGCAGCTGTTGGAGACCATGTGTTTCAAATTTATGTGTGAAGGGCATGGGGGCATGCAATCAGTCTTACATACCGTATGGGAATGATGAGACTGTAGAGCACGTGTAGAAAGGCAAAGCCAAGGGCCAGCAGACCCAGCTGTTTCCTGCATAGCATCCAGCAGTCCAGCCAATCAGGGAAGCGCCTGGAATAGCCACACCTTTACTGTGATTATATGGTACAATGTTTAAAATATATTGGAAATGATACACCTCTATCCCCACAAATGACTGGTACCTGACTCTGTCTCAGGTACCGTACATCAGATGTCTGACCTGTACTTGGTCCCTCTGTAGAGCTGAAGGATGGCGGCCAGGATACCAGGCAGGTAACACAGAGCCAACATGATCAGAGACACGATGGGAAACACCTGAATGATGGAGATAACACAGAATACATTGCTGTGAGAAAGGTATACACACAACTAATAGTTGCATGGTTTCTAGGCAACGCACTTGGAGGCTTGGAGGTAAAACACACCTTTTACAGGGAACACACAGTGCTGGAGCTGCAACACAGTTATCATAGTACCGATCTACAGTGCACTAGATAAGAGTCTGTCAGGTAATCTACCTTGTTGGCCAGGGACACCATGATCCTGAAGGATCTGTCTTTTTCGTCTTTGACATATGCGTAGACGACGTCTCTAATGACCTCATAGATGAAGAAGAAGGCGGTGAGGCCGACGGCCAGGTATAGCGGCAGCCTCCACAGGGGGAACAGCTGCAGGGGGAAGTCCTCCAGCTCCCGGGCTGCTGACAGAGAGCCCCTGTCCAGAACACCGAAGCCCAGCTTGGTGGCCAGCTCTGCCACCGCCTGCTTTGCCTGAGCACTGTCTCCACACAGGTGCACCTGCAATATGTAGACATCCCTGCTTTTGTGTAATGTTCAGACTTGAAGACAATATGATATCCTCCCAGATGTTCTTTTCCTTTCGGTGTGAGGCCAAACATCCTGAGTAGAGGCCGTCATGAGATGGGTCAGGATGACCTGGTGTTGGGCCAGTAATTAGTTTGGTGAACGTCCAGTAACTAAAGGCACTTTTCCCAGAACGGGGAAACGGATCAGGCCGACCCAGGGGAACTAACAGAATGGGTTTTGGAAAGAACCTAAAAGTTCGAGTGTGCCAAACCTCGACCAGGAGGAGAGGGACTGAGGGGAAGGGGAAGTGAGATCCCATTGGTAGAAAACCAAAGAAGGATGTATCTTAATAATGTCTATATAACCTGCATATTGTTTAATATTTAGTCTTGTACTCTGCAGAGACAAACTCAGGTCCTTTTTGTTAATAAAAGGCTCTTGAACCAAAGACTTCTTCTTCTTGGTGATTTTTCCCACCACAAAAGCACCTGACATGTTCCACGTGAGGCATTTATGTCTTCATTATATTAGATTCATTCATTTCTATTCATGCATTTACACACACACAAAGATGAAAGGGTGTTTTGACTCTAGAGGACTGAACATGCAGTGGCCGTGGCTTCCGGAGTGAAATCCTCTAAATTTAGTTTGGAGCGAGAAGGTAAAAACCAACAGTGCTCAGTCAACATCTATGTGTGACACTTTTGCTGATGGCGCTCAAAAAACAGACCCTGATACACACATACACAGACGTGCACACACACACACACACACACACACACACACACACACACACACACACACACACACACACACACACACACACACACTCCTGTGTGGTTTTACTGTCCTCTGGGATTGCACAACCAGATCAAAATGAAATGGAAAAATCCACATGCAGCTTCTGTGGCATAGAGAGGGAGAAGGAAAAGCATGGGATGGGAAGCTTAGATCTCAGAGTGGAGTTAATTGATTCAAGGATACATCACTGAGATGCTTTAGTGGCACTCACAGCAAAGAAACGAGGCTGACTTCTTGGATTTGGCTCCTGTTAATTGGATTTGGTTTGATTGAAACATCAAAATGAGTTTGATAGTTTAGTTTGTCTAAAACGCATTCCATTCCAACAGAGACTATTATTTTTAACTTGTTGGTCAGCACCCCACTGCTGTGTGAACACATTAGAGAGCGCCAAGCGTTTGTAGTTCTGCACTGCAACAGTAATTAGACAACCAGTACAGAGTACTCATTCCAAAATGACATCCACCATTTGAAAAGTGTGACACCTACTTTTTTAAATAACACAAGATGAAATTAAATTATAGTACTTTTTTAAAATATGGTAGGTACCTTGAAAAATACAGCACTTTTAACAAATTTGACCCTGAATAAACACATGCACTTAGAGTACCTGTCTGTTGGCATCTGAGGGTCCGTTCTGCAGGGCCCAGGCAGACACAGTGTTGAAGGCCTTCACCACAGACGTTCCAGGGCTCAGTCTGAACAACAAACAACAAACTCTTTTTGTTCCATGTTCCACCAATTGTTGCAAAGGTGATTTACACCACGGTTTATGAGAAGACCCAAAAGTTCAGGTAGGGGCCATCATCATCCAATTTCCCCTCACCTCTGCAGATACTCAGCGTTGGCCTCTGGATATAGATTCTTCTTCAGGTTGTTACTGACATCTACCAGCGTCTTTGAACCAATGAGACCAGCAGAGTAGGTGAAATAAAAATGAAGTAATTGCTATGTCATATTGCAGCATTGAAATGTGTAGTACAGTACCTTCCCCTTGAGTTGAGGAGCCAGTGTCTCCAGGAAGTCATAGTGTTCTCTGTGAACACAAATAAAGACCAGACTGGCTGACTGAGCAGCTGCTGCGTGGCTCAGTACCTGCAGAACACACACACAGTGATACATGTGCCACAACACATGGCAACAGTCTCCCTAATGATAGGCTCCGTGTGTTTATTGGCACCGGCTCCCTTACGCACACAAAATACTCTTTTACATATACAATGCAAAAGGCAAAAACAAAACGCAGCAGAATGTGACGCAGATACAAAACACAGACACACGTGCAAAAACACACGTGCAAAAACACACACACACACACACACACACACACACACACACACACACACACACACACACACACACACACACAAACATTCAGTGTCCTGCAGAAATCTTATATAACCTAGTCAAATTTCAAGAATTGATGAAAACTTTGGATTTTTTTCCAATGGTAAACATGCACTTTGACATTTTTCAACACCCAGGACCATGAAACATTCTACACGGGGGGAAAGTGGCAGCTGTCAATTACAACAAGCAAAAACAAAGATAGAACTGCCACATTTCTGAAAATATCGTATGCTGTGTGTTGTACCTGAGCTCCCGGAGGCAGGGGGCCACAGCTGTGAGGTCTGCGGCTGCCGTACACGACCCTGTAGCCGGCCTGGAGCAGACGCTGGCCCAGAGAACGCCCCAGGTCCCCCGTCCCAAAGATACACAGCAGCTCCTGCTCAGGGCCAGCTGCCGTGCCCAGAGGACACAGGGGCACACTCTCTGGCTTCACCTCTCCTGACATGCCACTCGCTGTGCCATCCATCATGGCCACACTCTAACCCAGGCAGTGACAATATCTCCTGTGGTCAGGAAGAGCAAAACAATCCACCAGTTTTTTTTTCCGCCAATGCTAGACAGCTGTGTTCAAATATGTCTGAGTAATGTGTCCGGATCCAAGACAGATGTCCAAAAATAATCGTCCTCAAAGAAACAGCCCTTCTGGGCTCTTAGCAAATCAACTGTCTCTTGAACTTAAATGTCTGTTCCTCCAACTCTTCTGCTCCTGACTGACAGTCTTACAGTCAGTATTTGAGTAAGAGCTTTTCCACTCCCCCCCTGTATGAGCCAAGGGGGCAGTCTTTCAGCTGAACTGGGAAACTCCAAATGTGTGTTTGTATTTGTGCACCAGTGTTTGGGAGGTGCTGGACTTGGAAACCCCGTGGCAGTGTTTCACGTGTGGCTTTCGGGAAGGAACTTATCATCAGTGACAGATTGTGTAACACAAGAATAACACACTTCAGGTCTGGCACAGAACTGTGTTTTTTCGGGTTGAGCAAAATATCGTTACACCCACACACACACACACACACACACACACACACACACCCACACACACACACACACACGCACGCACACACAGGAATGCAGGCAATGAATCCGCTCAATGAATCTAACCCATTTCCAGGTGCCTGACCTCAAGCCCTGAGCATAATACAAGACTGTTTTCTAAATCATAGCTCATCCTTCTTTAACGTCACACAGTTAATAACAAGTTTAGACCTTTACTCTGTCAAAAGAAAACTGAAAGTGTTTTCGTTAGAGCTTCTTAACCACTGCTGTAGATATGTGGCAAAACTATGAAAACACAGTGTGCTTGTATGCTCCCAATCCCTCCCCCTTCCCCTACAAGCTCCATCATACAGCCATAAAACATTCCAGCCATGGTGGCCGTCCAACACCCTGCCAAGTAAGCGTCTAATTAATTTGACATGTTTACCAAACAAATAACAGCACATTTCTTTATTAGCAGGAGGTCGTTTATCAAGTGTGTGCATATCTGCCTTACTTGTGCCTGCTTTTAGCAATGCAAGGGACAGAGCCCAATCCTTACAACCAGTCACTGATATGGTTGCAAGTAGTGGCAGTAGTGGCTGATTCATGTACTGTACAGGCAAACCCACCAATTAGACACTAATCCGCTTAGCCCTGTGACTGAAGATGGCCTCTGAGCACAGCCCTTGTTTTTCTGGAGAGCCCAGAATAGCTCCAGTGTTTAGGGCTGAGGTGAACCGCATGCCTACCGACCTGGTGTGTGTGTGTGTGTGTGTGTGTGTGTGTGTGTGTGTGTGAGATAATGTGATTATTCTCTGATCTGGTGTGTTTGCTACTGATTTGCCCACCGATTACTCACCCACTCTTCCTCCCACCATATCCTAAAGTCCAAAGTAGGGTCATGCACATGAAATTGGAGGTCAGGCTTAATAAACAAATAATCATTTGCTCATTTATTAGACAATAAGAACAGAAGCAGACAAAAGCATGACTGATGGAGAAGATGGAGAAGGTGTTTAAGTTTAATATGAAATGTATGAAGCCTTTTGGTGTTTCTGGGCTGCAGTGAGACCGGACTTTCTTTCCATACTGAGTGGTCAGTTATAACTGACCTGGAGTTCCTTGCCCCCTGAAGTGAGGCTCAAAGACCAGCCAATAACAGCCCAGGGTTTTACACCCTCCCAGGTCCTAAAGAGCTGAGCCAGTCTGAGGCTAGGGTGATGACTGGAGCCTCCAGTGTTCCCAGGCTCCAGCCATTACCATGATTGGCTTTGCACTGTGCAATATCTGATTGTAACAAAACAGAGGCTGCGTGTGAGTCCACAAGTCTATGCTCATATATTCTGATACATTAAATAAGACTGGTACAGTAACATCCAGGTTTTTATATCATGTATCTACTCACTCACTACTGCAGTAATGAGTGTTGTCATGACACAGTAATCAAATAATTGTAAAATGTAGTGTTCAGTGTTATCACAAATTACAGTAGCGCTGATAAATTGAGAGCTTAGGAAGCTAGGGAGCAGGAAACAGCAGGAAGCAGGAAGGGAAGACGTGAAATGTGTTTCCCTCAGTGATGGGGTTATCGGAGCAGATGCTTCCCAGGTAATGGATTATCAGATACATGAATAACTGCAGCAATTATTCAGCGGAGTGCATGGTCATAGGGGTGAATTATGAATTAACTACAGCTGAAAGATTTGTTCTTGAGTGCAATTTGATGTCAAAAAGAGAGAGGGGGGTAGTGTAGGGAGGGGGGTTGGTGTGTTAGAAATTCTGCTAGGTGATTGTTGTGTATGGAGGTGTGGAGTGCAGAGGCGCCTGATGTGTGACCAAGCCAATGAGCTGTGCCCCACGGTACAGGGAGCACGAAACATCCTGGTCTGAGGTCTATGTTTGGTACAGTGACTTTTCCCTCTTCTCGCTTCACCTCTTCTCGACGACACAACTGCTGTTTTTGTTTTCTTTAAGGCACTGAATGTCCTCCTAAGGCCCCCGTGGCTATCTTTTTGAGGTTATGTTTTTGTTTTGCAGGCCGTGACCACAGACAGCCCAGAAAGGCCACGTCTGAAAACACCTGTTCTAAGGGCAGGAACATGAGACGACTGGGCACTGGAAACCGTCCCACATATGCCCTTGTCACTTGCTCAGAAAATGGATAAGCTGTCAAAGCCCCTTTTTTGTAGAGTGCTTAAATGAGTTACAGAAGAATATAAGTCCAGCTGGCTGCTTGGCACCAGAGGATATCCTTACCGAAACTTGTATTGGCTTTGGACAGAGTCAGGAACAATGTTGCAAGCTGTGCATTTCCCTGTGATACAGATAGATAGACTCTCTCTCTCTCTCTCTCTCTCTCTCTCTCTCTCTCTCTCTCTCTCTCTCTCTCTCTCTCTCTGGTCCATCATCGTGATGATTTACGGTGGAATCTCCCTCCTGACCCCTGCTCCACTGGTGCTCAATGAGTGGTCTGTAAAGTTAATGGGTCAGATCCAATCTTCCCTTGTAACACACTTCACGCCACAGGCACGCACGCTCACATGCACAGCCTTTCTCTCTCTCTCACACACACACACACACACACACACACACCAGCATCAGGACACGGCCCCAGCTTTATAGGGGTCCTAATCACAGTGGTTATAAACCCTGACTGAATGAGTGAGCAATGATCCCCTGGTGACACTGATGTATGCGACACTGCAGCGACTCTGAAGAATCGAGGCTCCTGACAGTCGCCTCCGTCCATTCTGTCCACGCATCAGTCAGCAGTATCCCGACGTACTCTTCATATCATACAGAGAACTAAAACTTCACCATCTCCTTGTCTAATTTAATCTACACTCCCTTTCTTGTCTTTAATTTCTCCATTCACTCCTCATCTGTGTTCTTCCTCTCCGATCCAACTCCCCCTCAGCCCGTGTGTGACATCAAATCCCACTCTGGAACAGAAGTCCTCGACGGTAGTGAGTATATAATTCATCCCGGTGACCACACACTGCTGAATTTTTCACTCTGACAGTCATGTATAATAATAGTTGACTCTGTGTCTAGCTGCCACTCCAGCACCTCGTCTCCAGTAGTTCTTCCACATAACCCTCCAGGCTTCAAACGGTTTCCCCCCGGCAGCGTGGGCTTCCTGTCGTCTTCCTGGAGGTGGCGGATTGCTCAATTACTGTCACTTGTTGACTGGCAAAGCAGCGTGCGCACCTGGTCCCGCTGACTCCAATGAAACACTTATAATTGTTTGGTAATTACTGACACGCGTTGTGTTGCGCCGAGTCGACACCCGCCGAGTGCATACCATGGTGTTTAGGAAATGAGATAAAGCAAGCAGTAACGATCCGCACGAGGGTGGTAATGACGCTTAATGGGAGTTAATGGGGTTACACTGATCGGGAGAGGAGAGCGACCCCAGGTTAATACAGCAACTAACAGGACAGAGATGGAGAGAGGGGTGCGCACACACACACACACACACACACACACACACACACACACACACACACACACACACACACACACACAGCCAATATAAAGGCCTGCGTTAGGCCTTGTGCTGTCTCCTGACATCATTAGATCGTTATAACCCTCCTCGTTTTAAGAATAATACATGAGCCTTCTGGAAGGTTCCCGTCTTTGATTCTCTTGTCCTATGTTGGGGTTACACAAGCTGTGTGTGTGTGTCTGTGTACGTGCCTGTGTGCATGAGTGCATCTGTGTGTGTGTGTGTGTGTGTGTGTGTGTGTGTGTGTGTGTGTGTGTGTGCTTTCAGCAGTCCTCCATGCTTAGCAGCAGTTAATGAGATCAGGGTTGAGTGTTACCTGGGAGGAGGCCTTTGATGAAATATGTTCAGAAAGAGAGGAGGGGGGTGGGGGGTCGCGGAGAATGAGAGAGCCAGGAGGAGGAAAGAAAAAGGGAGGGGTTCGGGTGATATATAGAGATGGCTTGAAGAAAATAGAGAGGAAAGAGGGGGATAAAAAGAAAAGGAGAGGGTGCGAGAGCAGAAGCGAGGAAAAGTGACAGAGAGCAGAAGGGAGGACATTCATTTTTAATCGAGAGGAAAAGTCAGCTTCACCGCAAAGAGAAAGGCAGATAGATGAGGCTGTTACACTCTCCCCCATCCACTTACATTCGACATGCACGCACACACACACACACACATACAGAGAGCAAACACACAAACACAGCTTCAAACAATCAACAGTGAAAAATGTGTCTGTTCAGCTCTGTGAAAAGTGGATTGCAGTCAAATTTTGTAAAACACATGAGGGACTGTTTGGATTATAGTTTTCCCTTCATCATAATCAGACTCAAATCCTCCTCTTTAACTCTTAATACTTTAATTCTAATTACTCCACACAGGCTTCAGTGAGCTTGAGACTAGGTGGGTCTTCATCCACTGGGAGAGAAAGAGGGAGACCGAGAGCGAGAGAGAGCGAGAGAGAGAGAGAGAGAGAGAGAGAGAGAGAGAGAGAGAGAGAGAGAGAGAGAGGGAGAGAGGAGGAGGAGGAGGAGGGAGTAAACATTTGAAAGAAAAACAGGAAGGAGGTGTCAAAGAGGAAACGAAAGAGGAAAAGAGACCTAACCCAGAGAGATGAAGTGTTATTTTGGGTGTGAGTGCACAGAAGTTACAGTCAACCATGCCAATCGAAAGTAATGAAATAATGCAATAACCAGTCCTGGCTCAGGGGCGTGGTCCAGAGACATGCCCAAACCTGCACCACTCTTACTGGAAATAAGAAAAGGTAAAGCTAAAGACCTCACACGTTTACAGCTATAGCTACTGTATCTGTTTTGGCAGCAACATTTGAATGATTGCCCCCAGCTATTGCCATCTTGTATAGAGCATAGACAGAAACTGCAGGATCTAATAACACTTCACTGACCACTGGCCCAATGGGATTCCTGTTCAAACCGGATCCGAACATAAAAATGAAGAGGAAGGATTGTTTCATTTTCCCCAGAGGGCTCTCTCTCTCTCTCTCTCTCTCTCTCTCTCTCTCTCTCTCTCTCTCATCCTCTACTGTTATCTCTATCTCTCTCTCTCCACATTGGCTGCTTTCAACCCATTCCCAGAGCTGGAGAGATACACAACACTTAGAGAGGGAGAAACGCACATACACAGTCACAGAAGTTAAAACACACACACACACACACACACAGAGAGAAAAGGTAGAAGCACATACAAAGGAGAAATGCACACGCACACACACACACACACACACACTTATATACAGACACAGTGGGCCCTATTTCAGGATGCTGTCAGCAGGGGGACAGAGGCTAGAGGAAACACAGGATGAATTCTCCTCTGCCTCATTCCATCACACTGCCATGACACCCCTATTTACCTCCCCCATCTATCTCCACCCTGACTGTCTACCACCTTGTCTTGTGCGTGCGTATGTGTGTGAATGTGTGTCTGTGCTGCGCCTGCCTATGTGTGTGTGTGTGTGTGTGTGTGCATGTATGTGTGTTTGAAGCACATTCACAGTGATACAATGTGATGAGGTGGACATTGAGCGCTCTACTCTAGCATTGTTAGCGCCTGCTGTGCTGCCCATCAGCGCTTGACAGAATCTCTGCATTTTGTTGACACGGTTTGAAACGGTCCCACAAGGAAGACTCGGGAAGTTTCTTCATTAAAGTTTCCAGTGGTGCCGGCCCCTAGATTTCTCAAGCAATCTCTGCGACTGATTCTCCCGTAACTCGGTTTCAGTTTTTCCTTCCCATCCCTGCAGACTTGCAAGGATCCCTCTCCCCGTCATTCAATGTTTTTTCTTCACACCCCGCGTGTTCTTCATACTTTCATTTGGGGGGGGGGGGGGGGACAAAAGTGTTCTATCCAATTCACCAACCTCATTTTGACTTGGAGAGAAAGGGTCCCTCTCTTTTTGTCTCTCGCACACATACATACACACATACAAAAATGGTCCCTCTGCCACTGTCTCTCTAGCCCCCAAGGCTATGGTCATGCATTTTCACTCCATATTACATTTTTTTGTTTGTTCTCCCTGGCCTTCTATGATCCATGACTGCAAAGAAGAAAGAGAGAGCGCTCAGTGAGAGAAAAGAAAGTGGATATTAGGATTATTGAGCTGTCCAAGTGGTTCTAACCCTCACGAAAACAGTGGCACCTTATGTGAAGGCCAGTGTATGAACAGCATTCACTTACCAATGTTACTGCCGTACATTTGAATAATACAAACGCTCATAATACTATCATGAAAAACATTTTGACCTCATCTTCATTCAACCACTATCTACTACAGTATCTTTCAGCTGAACAAGAAGTCCATAGTTGGAGCACATGCAGCGGTCATAGTTACATTTCTAGTAGAAATAGAGCCGCCGAGAGTAAAGAGAATGGCAGCTGCCGTGGCTAAATGTCTTTAACTTTGACCATCCTTGAGAGCTAGCTGTGGTAGACAAGTCCTGATACTTGTTGAAAAGAGTTGGCATGACAGCGGCAGATAAGAGATCCTCTCAAGTCCTCTCATAAGATCCTCAAGATTCTTCAAGTGTATATTATCACCATGCAGATGACATCAGCAAGCTGCTCACAGCTCACATCAGCTGGGTTATTCATTCATTCATTTTCTCTCCCTGCTTAATCCCTTTCAGGGTCACAGAGAGCCTATCCCAGCATGCACTGGGCAGAAGGCAGGGAGACCTCCTGGACAGGTTCGGTCGCAGGGCTCAGCTGGGCGAAAAGTATATAAATATCTGAATTTTTGCTGTCGTGTGTGTGTGAAAGTAAATTCGCGCAGAATGCTAGAATTCATCATTCATCATTTTATGTCTGTTGTACTGATGCTGCCACAGAGATGTGATATATGTGCCATGAACACACAGTATATTGCACAGTGAGCTAGTGGGGCCCTAGAAGGAAGTCATGAATCTGACCTTGACCAAACCACTGCTAGGTGGAGAGAGCCTATAGGATGAACCATGTGAGCTGATTTTGACTGAGAGAGAGCATTTTGACTTTCTGTGTGACCTGTGTCTTTCTCTCTCCAATATATCTGTATACAATATATTTTTAGACTTCAACCTGTCAATGTTTTGTGTGTTATTTCAAGAGTTCTGAATGCTTACAGGCAATTTCTATGACATGTGCCAGGTCTGCAGCAGTCCATTTAAACTGTTCATAGACACCATGGCAGCCTAAAACACGACAAAGAGACAAATAGACTGTTCACATGACAATGCATGCCACATGTATATCCATGTGTGTGACTGTATGTGCTTTTATATGCATGTATACTGGTGGACACTCCTGACTGGCCAAAAATAATACCTTACCCATCCCCATCTCTCTATTTGTCAGCGGTTGACGGCTGGATTTTGTTCTTGTATGTGTGTGTTGGTGTGTGTCTGTGTGGTTGACAGGCTGTTGATGGGCTAACACCTTTTTTCCAGACAGCCCATCCTCCTGTATCGTCTCGCCAGAGCAATGGAGTACTCCTCAGCATGGTAAACAATGCACAGAGACACACACACACACACACCACACACACACGCACACACGCACGCACGCACGCACGCACGCACGCGCGCACGCACGCACGCACGCACGCACGCACACACACACACACACACACACACACACAATCATGCTCAGTTTTTCTTGATTAAATAGATTGCTTTATCCTGTGTTGACCTGGAGCAGGGGCTTAGGATTCCCAACTTGACAAAATACTCCCTCAAGCTAGCTAAACTGGAGCAAGGTCAATAAATAGTTTATGGTATTTAACAAAACAAACAGAGCATCAAAATGAGCCAAAAGGCACACTCCAGAATTACAAAATGAACTTGCTGCCCCGTGCCACCACAACAGCTGTCCCAGATGCTGAGGAAGGCCCAAAGGGATGCCATGCATAATGGTCAATGATGGTTAGTTATTTTCAGAAGCAATCATTAGCATCCTTAATGTCAAGTTCTCTCCCTGGCTCTGAAAACACAATTCAGTATGACAAATATTAAACGCCGTTAAACCAGCTTAAAGAGCTTATTAGTTACCCTAATTGAACATAGCTATTTAACTTAAGATACACCCAATGTGGAGTGAGAAAGGAATGAGAGTAAAAGGAATAGGCTGCAGTCCACAAAGGTTACAGGGTCAGCGGGTGAGGAGATTATGTACAAACAGGAGAACTGCAAGAAGATTGTCACAGAGAAAGAGATAGCAGCGGACACTGCCAGAGAGGTGCTTATTTGTCTGCAAAGAGAATATAAAGTCTGGATTCGTGGAAACCCATGCTGAGAGACAGGACTTCTACTGTTGCCAGCACAGAGATCCCACATTTCACATGATGTGCTTTTTTCCTTCCCTCCTATTCCTCTGTTTTTCTCTCTCCTCTTTTCCTATCAGGTCAGAATATGTCCAGATATTCAACTCACACTCTCTCTTCCTCTGAGAGCGTGCATATATGCATATGTGCATGCTTGCATTTTTGTGTGTGTGTGTGTGTGTGTGTGTGTGTGTGTGTGTGTGTGTGTGTGTGTGAAAATGAGGTTGTGAGGATAATTTAATTATAGAGCAGATAGAGCGGGTTACTGGGGTTAATTTCCTGCATGCACTCTGCTCCTCTCCGGACACAGTAATTGCTTTAAGCACATTAGGAACTTTATTGACTGCGATGGCCTTTTAAGACATTACATTTCTGCTGCTTAGTGTCAGACAGGAGTCAGCCAGCTCTCCTTACTGTCTCTGTCTCCCTCTATCTCTGTCTTTCTTTCTCTCTACCGCCCCCACTACACTTGCCCCATCATCCTTTCTTCTCTCTGTGTCTCTCCTTGCTTGTATCTGCTTAATTGAATGCTGTGTAAATATGATGAGATTTGTACAGCGCCTCGTCCGTTGAGGCCCGCTTGATGAGTTTTGATTGGCAGGTGATTAACTCCTCTTAACCCGCAGAATCATTCGTCCTCGGTGGAACAGGCGCGCTAATGACATCATAAAAGGCTTATCGATGTGTCAAATTCTGGAACGGAACTCTGGAGAGAACTTCCAACAACTCCCTCGAAAAAAAGTGCGGCCCCCTCATTTGTCCTTCTCTAAGCTGGGATCAATCCTCTCAACACCCCCTCAGTAAGATCTCTCTATCACCCCTCAACTAGACCTCTTAATGAGGATGGAGGTGAATAGAAGGAGTTATTAAAAAGTCCTCACCTTCCTCCTGGGACCTTTAAAGAGGAATCATATGCAACTAAGTGCACTTACAGTCCCATGTTGCCATAAATCCACACAACTGAAGTCAAGATGTGAGGGGGGAAATTATTCCTGGCCCAGAAAGAATGGTGTTCCTTTCTTTGTATAATAGATCTTTGGGAGGATTTTCATCTGGGGTTTCCGGTGAGGAAAAAATTAGTCGGAGATGGGAGGGAGGGAGAAGAAGAGGGGGAGAGAGGGAGGGAGAGTGATGGGGAGGAAAGGAAAATAGAAGGAAGGATGTCGCAGCTGACAGGGAGGGGAGCCAAGCAATAAGTACAGCAGATATAGCCAATGCGCAGAGATAAATGATGTAATATCTGCATGGATCAATGTCTGTACTGTCCCTCTAAAAGGGGCTCTCTCCATAAATCACAACACCATCCCTTTCTCTCTCTCTCTCTCTCTCTCTCTCTCTCTCTCACACACACACACACACACACACACACACACTCAACAGCTATCTCAATTAGTATGAATTAAGATGTATGGATGCACAGTCCCGGTGTTTTCGGACCACTATGTAAACGTCTTCTTACAGCTGTCCGGCCCCATCACTATGCAGATGGTAAGAGGACACGAGGAGGAAATGCATTTGTTAAGACAGCACTATCCAGCTAATGAGAAATAAAGTGGCTTCACTTTTCACATGAAGCCCATCATGTCCACTCATATTATTAAACCAAGATGCCACTGGCTGCATTTAGCATGACTAATAGGCCAACTGCTTCTTCATTCAATGCCTTTGCTAACAGTCCCACCTTGTGGTAGATGCATTAATTACAAGTTATACTCAAAAGAGATAATATATATATATATATACTGTGTAACTGTAAATATACACGCACACACACCATGGAGTAACCTATACTATAGACTCTATAGACTCTCACAAGAAAAGCCAGTGGACTTGGTTCTATGCTAGCAAGCAATCAGTTAAAAGGGGTGTGTACTAACTATTTCCCTATGCAACTTTGAAAATCTCAGCACTGACATGTACAGAAAGTAGAGGGACATTTTTAAAGCTGAGATATTTCAGTTCACAAAATTCGACAGTGACTTGCACAATCGCACCGAATATGCACAGTCATCGGTCTGTGTCTGAGTTTGCCATCGTCCTCACTGGCACATTGTCCGGCACAATGCTGCTTCATAACAATGGATTGTGAGGATAGCCACTGTCCTAGCTACAGTTGCTAGGAGTAACATTCTCCCTGGCTACCAAGTTACAGAATACAAGAATCTCAGGCCCATATATGGGCATGTGTCTCACAGAGATGATGTCATCAAACCGACTGCAGGGGCTCCCCTTTCATTTGTAGGAATGTAAAGAGCAGAAGTGGGTGCGTGCTGGGCCATAAAGTTAGAAGTAAGGCAGATTGTGAGGTGTGTGGCTAGAAGAGAGGCAGTTAGGGTGAGCTGTAGTGAGGGGACGGAACAGGAAGACACAACGTGTTGAGAAAGAGGTATGTTACATTGAGTACCATTATACACAGATTAGGAGTTAAGAGCTAAAGGGGAAGTTTGCAAAGTTGAGTTAAAGTTGAAGTTGAAGAAGGGGAATTAAAGGAAAGGCCACAATAAGAGCATTAGCAGCTGTTACAGAGCATCAGCATTAGAGAGGGGGCGTAAGGAAGACAGAGAGAGAGAGAGAGAGAGAGAGAGAGCAGAAAGAAAGCAACAGAGGAGAGGCTTCCTTCGTCCAATACAACGCTCATTACTGATCTTATAGAAGGCTTCCTGCGTCAGCACCATGGGAAAGTCAGGTAAGTGGAAACTGCAATCTCAGGATTACAACTCTGATTGCATCAATTTGACCTGAGTTAGAACTTTGCCCCTACAACTGTGTGTGTGTGCGTGTGTGTGTGTGTGTGTGTGTGTGTGTGTGTGTGTGTGTGTGTGTGTGTGTGTGTGTGTGTGTGTGTGTGTGTGTGTGTGTGTGTGTGTGTGTGTGTGTGTGTGTGTGTGTTTGTCTGTCTTTGAAAATAGGAGTGGGTGGGACATTATTGTACATTGTTGCAAATCTAATGCTTTTCTTCTCTTTCTTGGATAGTGCTCGTCAGTGAGTTCTCCAAATTGCTTTTTCTGATTCCCAGTTAGGTTTCAGTTTGCAACAGGCTGAGTATGTGCAGGCTGTTAGGCAGTATTGGTATTTGTGTTTGTGTGTGACTACAAGAATCAGCCTATTGTTTGAGTGCTCCAGAGAGTAGAATAGGCCAGTGAGTGATAGGCACCAGCCAGGAGGGGGGATGATGTGGATGACGTTTTCTACTCCGCATCCATCACCCAACGCCAAGCTGGTACTCACTGTGTGAGGCTAGGCAGACTCCAACTGAGATTAAGACAGAGGCTTTTATTTTGTGACTAGTAAGGGATGAATCTTCAGGTTGCATCATCACATCTTCGTCAAATTCTCTCTCTCTGTCTGTCTGTCTGTCTGTCTGTCTGTCTGTCTGTCTCAGCCTCAAAGCAGTTTGCCGAGGAGGTGCTGCAGAGCCATAATGAGTACAGGAAGAAGCACCAGGCACCTCCTCTGAAGCTGAGCAGCAAGCTGAGCAGAGAGGCTTCCCGGTGGGTACACACATCAAATTAGACGCCTTATTAGCAAGCAGTACGCATTACACTCAATGCCAAATTGCTCAGAATAAGAGTGACAGTTTCAAGCCAGACATGTCAAATTTATTAACTGTAAAACGTGATATTATCAAGGGTGTCGAGTTTGTCTTCAATGCGATTACAGGTTATGTTGACAACTTGTTGCCATGAATTGCCAATATATTATTAGTTTATTTATTGTAGTTTTCTCAACACATTCCCCACACCATCATTACCAAATAAACTTGCAGAAGATATTGCACAGAATTTCTTCTACTGACTGAATCTGAAGTTGTTTAGTGCTGTCAGGAATGATGGTAGCTGCTGTCTTGCATATTGGAGCTTCAATCCATTTCCATGAGCCTTTCTGATGGTGCAGCAACAGCAGCATGGAGCTGTCACCATCCTTGATCTGACATGCTTGATCTAGGAATACAGGGTTTCATTCCAAAGCGCTATATGATCCATTTTTGGAAAAAAAAGGATGTTCATCACTCACAGTGAGGTTGAATGTCATCCACCATTTTATACAAGTAGGTGTTAGTGAATATCTCAGTTTGGAATAAACCCTCAGGGGAGCATATCTTATAGGGCCAATATAATACAACAGAAGAATTTGTGCATTGCATCATGAAGAATAGTGCTTCTTCCTCTCCCCTTGTGTCACCTGGAGTAGTAAAGGCACCTTTGGAAATTCTGCAAACATCACTGCTTCATCCATCATCAGGAGAGAGGTTAATGCATCATTCACTCATTCAGTGTTGGGTGTCTTGGGGATCACTTGTGGATCCAGGGAAGTGAAGTGGAGTTTAGACCACATCCATGTCCATGTAGAGGCAGTACTACCGCATTAGACGGTTCTTCCTTTGTGGTGGCCAGGTACTTCCCAGCAGGGGATATCACCAACCAGGGACACTTTGAGAACAACATCCTCCCAGCTAAAACCACTGCATCCACCTCCTAAATGTCTAGACTGCCCCAAGACATTTGTTCCATTTTCCAGAGGACTCTGAAATGATCTGCCTGCACTACTAGAGATATTACTCAGGAGAGCAACACTACCCTTTGTAAAGCCATCCCAAGATGGGTTAGAGGACGCCATTCACAGTAGGAGTAGAGTTCATGATGTCATCATGTTTGAGGATTCAATTGAAGCACCATTACATCTACTAACATCTATCCTGCGTTAGTATGTCAGGATTTCATCTGGGATGGAGTACCAACGCAGCAGCAGTGTCACAAGAATATAGAAAGTGGCACTTCTAGGATGGCTACAGCTGGAGTGGGGTTGAGTTGTAAAACCTAGAGCACTCTCAGAGTAGGAGCGAAGGCCGCAGCAGCGCTCGTAGTGGAGAACACAGTTTAAGCAGTCCTGTCCACAACTCTGTCTTTCTCTCTCTGCAGCTACGCTGAAAGTCTGGCCAGCACCCGCATCCTGAAGCACAGCGTGGAGTCCAGTAGAGGGAGCTGTGGAGAGAACCTGGCATGGGCCTCCTATGACCAACCAGGTACCCACACACACACACACACACACACACACACACACACACACACACACACACACACACACACACACTCAAACACACACACTATATATTCTATAAAATAACACTGAGTGATGTTGTAAGCCTCTCTCTCTCTTACACATGGAGGGAACATAACTTGAATTCTCTCAAATAACTTCTGGTGACATCAATCCATTGGTGATTTGCCCACTACACACACACACACACACACACACACACACACACAGAGTTTGAGTCTGTGGTCCTCCTGGTAGATATTCCTGATGATAGAGGTATATAATAACTCAGATGAGACACGTTCCTCTAAAGGTAGTTTAGTCTACAGAGCCTAAAGTAGATTCTCCAGCCCAGCAAGGGAACAGCTGGGAACTTTTCCCCCAACTCTGTGCTGTGTGAGAGCTCACACACCATGACTCACTGCAGAAATATGTCTGTGCAGCACCGTGTGATTTATTAAAAAAAAACCCTCCCTTTAGACACAGTGTAGCATTGGGTGACATGGTATTGCTAGCATTCTGGCTAGTAGGTGGTGCACATGACATGAGTCGGGGTAACCCTTTGCCCTCTGTGTGCACGCAGGGAAGGATGTGGCAGACCGCTGGTACGATGAAGTGAAACAGTACAACTTCAACCGCCCTGGATTCTCCTCTGGCACTGGTGAGATACAGGAAATACTACATAATATGGGAGTGTCTCCCTCTCTCTCACGCGGTGCATTCTGCTTCCTTGCATACTTCAGTCTATTCCTCTTTTTACACGTTGTAACAACACAAACTCTCCTCTTTTTTCATCTTGTCTCATCTGTCGTCTCTTTTCTATATTTATCTATGTTTCATGCCCTGTCTATCACTGTCAATTTCTCTTTGGTTTTGTCACACACTCGGTCAGTGTGTGTTACTGTGTGAGTTGGTGATCAGCTACGGCGAAAGTGAGAGAAGATCACAGTCCTCAGTGTCGCTCCCAACCGCAAGTGTCAGTTCCTCCAGGTGCTTTCCCGTTGTGTCTGTGCTCAGTGTGACTGAAGCCTGTTGAACTTCGCACAGCAACCAGATCACTCCTAGCAACTCGGCAGACTGACTCACACTGACTCATGTAATGTTGACGGGTAGAGGGGGGGGGGTAAGGAATAAGTGTACAGCGAGAAAAGGGAAGTTTGAGACCGAGAGAGGGGAAAGAGAGGGATTAAGATTCCTAGGTCTGTAAATATTTAGAGACTGTGCACTCACAGATCCAACTGTGTCCTAATAGTCTGTCTCACTCTCTCTCACCCCATCCTCCCCCCGTCTTATCCGCTTGCCTCTGTCTCCAACTTTTCTCTCTATATTCACTATCTAGGCCATTTCACGGCGATGGTGTGGAAGAGCACTGAGAAGCTGGGTGTCGGCAAGGCCATTGCATCAGACGGTTCTTCCTTTGTGGTGGCCAGGTACTTCCCAGCAGGGAATATCACCAACCAGGGACACTTTGAGAACAACGTCCTCCCAGCTAAAACCACTGCATCCACCTCCTGAATGTCTAGACTGCCCCAAGACTTGCCCCAAGACATTTATTCCATTTTCCAGAGGACTCTGAAATTATCTGCCTGCACTACTAGAGATATTACTCAGGGGAGCACCACTTCTTTCCCTCTATAGAAACCTACTACCATCCAGTAAGAAAGAAGAATTGCACTTTGGTTTGACACCTCATGTTTGTGATTTGAAAGTGATCTGTGAGTGAAATGTACATTGAAAGAAGCACTACTGTCTGACACCTCTAACAAAGAAAATCCATTGTTTCCAGTGACCACACTGATTTGTCTTGGTTTTGTTCTTGATGGTCGTTTGAATGCTAACTCAAGAATCAAGAATGCTAATACATTTCTCACACACTGAAATACATCACAGCTTTGCATCTGTATTTGTGTAGGAATGGGAACTAATTTAGTGGAAGTGACAGGTGATATACTAAATTAAATTCAGTGATTCAACATGCCAGGTAGGGGTTTGTTATTGCCATCACTTTTCAAAGCAGATCCCATTTTAGTGCATTTCCAGGTGTGTTTTGTATTCTAACCATTTTTTTTTTTTTACAATAAAGGTGATTGATTGTCACAATCTGTCATTCCAAAAATGTGACATCTGTTCTGACAAAATGTTTGCAGGCAACAAATATAGAATACTGATATGAGGTTAGTACCTGTACTGGTAACATGTTAGATTATATGTGCAGTTGTATTTTTAAGTATTAAGTAATCAAAATGGATATTAGAGGTCTTCATAACTGTGGGACTCACTTGGATTTTGTGGGCAAAACAGATTTTAGACGCTCAAGGAGTTTCTTTAATAGCTGCAGACAGATTGTGTGAGAAAGCAATTAAATGTAATTGAAATATTACAGTGCAGGCTGTCTGCATTGTTTCTAAAATGCTATCACTAGCAAATCATTCTCGCTCCGCCTGGCTGGCCTGCCGTGCATCAACACGACGTTAATGATTAACATTGCATATACATCATTTGCAACATTTACATTAATATAAACTGTAGTAAGTGTTGAAAATATGACTTTATGAGAATGTTCTGGTGTTGTTGCTCTGTAAAGTAATTATCTCACAGGAGGGGAATGTTATGTGTCAGCTGGGTGGTTCTGGGCTTGCAGCAGCAGGCAAAGGAGACAAACCTGTGGGTGGTACTGGCAAAAACATAACTGGAGTGGATAGGGATAAATAAATCAGAACTGTGCAAACCTAATGTATAGCAATCCTCAGACTAAATGTGTTTTCACATTTGGAATTGATTCTGAGGCTGGGGTTCAGAAATGATTTCATACAGGCCTCCTGAAGTTGCAGAATGTTGGTTCTGCATCCTTTGCAGTAAAGTAATTTTTATGGTTCAGTTCATGAGCAGTCACAGCCACTCTGACATGTTCTAACAGACTTTATTTAGCAGGTACTGGGGATGCAACATAGCAGCGATACAGAAGAGTCAGTGACGTTTAGGCTTGAGAGGCTGGGGGGGTTAGGATTCAGATTTTCACCACTCACATGGTCAGCTCCTGCAAGGAAGAGGGAGAGAATGCAATTGTAAAAATGAGAGTGAAAAATGGAATTGAAAATAAAATGTAAAAGAAAAGAAATATTATTGTGGCTTCACCTTCACAAAACAAAGAAAATGTACCAGTGTCTCCTCTACCATTGAACAAGCAGCATGAGCCCTCTGTCTAGAGAATTGTATTTCTTTGGGATACTCCACTGACAGCTGAAGAAGAGGTTCTGCTTTTGCTCGTCCCTCACAGTGAGATCAGAGTACACGATCAGCTACAGAACAACAAGGACACCTCAGCAGGGTGGATACTTGCTGTCAGGGGGGCTTGAACCAGGGTCCTACCAGTCTCCCTACTGAACATACCACCCATACCAACATTTCAGTGGAGTTTTATTGTTCCATGGTGTAAAGGCTGCTTCTGAATGCTTTTCACCATCTCAAGAAAAAAAGAAATCTGGGGAAACGCCATTACAAGCATATAGTATGTTAGTTGACGCTGCCACCTAGTGGACATGACGCTGTACTGATGACCTACAGATCTGTAGAGGTTGCTCAGTAACAAGGAGAAATTCTCTTTGTCATTTGTCCTCTCTCGGTGCCCTCCCCTGCTCTTTCTCCTCCCACCCTCCCCTCACTGTCTCCTATGACTCATTATTTTGTTCGTCATCCACCCTCCCTCTACCCTTCTCTCCTCACCATGATAGCATTCACAATGTCATTCTTGTTGTGTTTCAGTGCGCGGACGGCCTTGGCTCGTGACACATTGGCCTGAGCCATCACCAGCTCAATGTCCCTCTGCTCAAGACCTCCCTCATCCACCTGATACACAGAGAAAGAGAGAGAGAGATTTTCAGGATAAGGTTCACAAAGTAAGACTGGTCAGAATAAGATTTAACAACAGCCCTATTATTGAAACAGGAGTTCAGCTTGAGACAAATGAGTGTAGATAGTGAGTACCTCTTCCTCCTCCTCTTCACTCTCCTCCTTGATGGTGAGGCTGGGGGGGACAGGGGGGGCCAAGGGAGAAGAGGACACAGGCACCTTGAATTTCTCGGCCGCTGCCTTGTGAACCTGCTGAGACAGGTCCTCGATCTGAGACAGAAGAGGAGAGGGAAGCATGGAGTCAAATCTAGTTCAATATTTGGATAAGAATGGAGAGACAAGGAGGGGAGAATAAAGGGAGGGAAGTAGAGGGGCAAGACAATGTGTGTATGTTTGAAAAATGAAGGTCACCTTCAAAACACAAACACAAAGAAAGAAAGAAAGAAAGAAAGAAAGAAAGAAGAAAGAAAGAAAGAAAGAAAGAAAGAAAGAAAGTTAGTTGACCTTGGCCTCTCCAAATACAATGTAGATATCTGATGCAGGGCTCTTGAATACATCTGGTCTGCTGATGACAAACAGGATGCTCTTGGACTTCCTGATGGTGATCCTGGTCACACCATGGACCGGCTTCAGACCTAGCTTAGACATGGCCTACGCACACATACAGTGACAGTGAGAGAGAAAGAGACAGACAGACAGATAGAGACAGACAGACAGACAGACAGACAGACAGACAGACAGACAGACAGACAGACAGACAGACAGATAGACAGATAGAGACAGAGCAAAGTGGAGAGAAACAATTATGCAGCATAAGCTTCATAAATATATATCATAAATCTTTGAAGGAAAGATTATCTCAGTTCTCTTGTTTATTAGTTCTTTATACAGCCAGCAGTCTGACCTTGCGGGCCTTCTTCTCACTGCGGCTCTGCTTAGGTCTGTTCATCCCTTCTTCCACAGGGGAGATGGACTGAAAGAAAGGTCAAACATTAACTATTTCAGTTAAAGTAATAATGTGTGACATTTTTATATAAATACATGTCGGTATTTCTAGTCTCTATTGCTGACTGATACAACACACCTGTGATTCAACCCATACCCACTTTGTGAAAGGCTTTACGTTTGCTGTTCTAAACACGACAGCAGCAATAGCGGTTTATTTGGAATATATAGCAGAAGACCTCAGTAGTTATCGATAGCCAATATAGAGTATATGGACATTGCAGACTCAGTACAGGCCGAGCTCTGAGCAGTGTCAACGGACTCACCTGGGGCTCTGAAGGTCTGAGCGGTACCACGTCTGGCTCCTCCAGCTCGGGCACTGACCCTTCACTCTCCGACTCATTACAGGAGCCCATTATGGAACCTACACACACACACATGCAACAATACACTGATTGCCATGGTAACTAATCGCCATGGTAGAAGTAATGAGAGTACCAGTGAATGTACCTCATTAGCACTACGCTGATGAGAGTGCTCATTATGAAATCCAGGAGATCATCTAATCAACACTGGGGAAAATGAATTTACTTTCATCTCCATGCTATGTCATTTTGACATCATCTCCATCCTGTCAGTGCAGCCATATGGAGAACACTATTCATCCATAAGTGAAGCAGTCTTTATTCTGCCTTTTATCAGAACAGCACAACCACTTTTAGTTATTCACTGCTGTATCATCAATTTATAATCAAACATTTGCGTGTAATGAAGCTCACACAAGGCAACAACAGCTCAGAGGGACTGTACTATTGCAGCAACAAAGGGTGAGAGACAGCAAGTGAGTAATGTGGCGTGTGAGAGAGACACTATTTTGTCCCATAGGAGGTCAGATTTAAGGAACAACTCACAATTGTTTTTGAAGGATAGGTCGATCTCTTCTGAAATCTTGTGGCTGTGGCTGATTGGACAGCCAGGCTGCCTGTCTGTTAGTGGGTGGGCAGAGAAAGGCTGGATTTCCCTTTGATTGGAGGGTCCAGACTCTTTCTGCATGGATCCGCTTCTGTTTCCTGCAACCCCTCTGGGCTGGGATCTGTGACCTCGTGGAGGCAGAGCACCATCGTCGTCACTGTCTGTCTCCTCCTCAGCGAGGCTGGAACCTTGCAGAACATACATTCATTGGTCACATTGTTATTACGAAGCTCATGTTTGACCTTGTTTTAACAAAAGGGCATTAGGAAATCCCACAGTGCAAAGCATCCTTTCACTTTCGCCAGTTCTGACATTGAGGAAGAAGGTAAGAAAATACTCAGTATGCAATGCACTGTGAGATGGGCTGGGAGGACCAATTGAGGACCAACTTCAATCCAATAAGCCAATATTTCTATGTAACTCACCTCTGCATCTGTCTTGTGTGCTCCGAGTGCGACCTGGCTTGGCTTGTTTGTGAGGCTGGATGTCAAGGTTAGGCTGAATCTGTGAATGGGAGTGAGAATGGGGAAGGGATGTAGAGTCTGGGACAGGCACTGCATTTGGAGCCCCAGACCCAGGTACAGACTCCTGGGTAGGCTGGGACAGGCTAGGCAGGGCTGTAGGGGAAGATGAGGCAGAAGAGACACTTCTGGCAGATGTAGTTGATGTAGGAAGGGTAACAGTGGCCTCTTGGAGGTTGCTGTTTGGAAGAAATTGGGAAACAGGGAGTGGCTGAGTGGTGGGGGAAGTAGAAAGGAGGTTAGAGCCGGTGTGGCACATGGACAGTGGAGGCTGGGGCTGGGCGGAGGGGAGGAGAGGCTGGGACTCCTGGACAGGGGTGGGAAGATCATCATCCGGCTCTGTAGAGGCACAAAGGAGAGGGGAGGAAGAAAGAGGAGGCGGTGAGGAGGAGAGAGGTGTTAGAGGGCATGATGTGGCATCCTGTGTAGGTGAGCTGTGCCCACTCCTAATGTTGTTGTCATTAATGTCCTTAGTGCTTTCTCTCTGATCGCCAGGTAATGGCCTGTTATCAAGCACTTCCTGCTCCTGTGGTACTTCCTCGTTCATTGATACAACAACATTAAGGTTGTCTGGGGTATGGGTGCTGGAGCAACATCCATGGCTTGAAATGTGGGCATCAGGACTGGGACTGTTATGCCCTCTTCTCTGTGAATCCGATTCGACTTTGCCTTTCCCAGATGCCCTCTGTTGTGCGTCCGTAGACATGACTTCGTTGTTTGGTTTTTGGTCCCTCTTAATTTTAGAAGTGCCTGTGCCCCCTGTTGAGCATCCATCTGCTGTGGTATTTAATGGAACAGAAGGTTTCTTTGGCTCATCAGCAGATTCAGGGCCAGTGTCAGCATGTCTGCCTGTCTGGGATGCTCTGTGTTTATTCTGCTTCCCTCTCCTCCCTTTCTTAGCAGCAAGAGGTTTATCTGTGCAGAGCTCCCCCTCAGGGGTGTGACGTTGAGAGTGTTCTCGATCTTTCTGTGCAGGAGAGCTTTTCCTTTCCTTTCCTTTCCCATTCTCTTTACCTCTCTCTTTCACTTTCTCTTTCTCTTCTTCTTCTTCCCCATCCATTTCCCCTAAGTTACAAACACCACTCTGCTGTCCTTTAAAGGCATCATTAGTCTTTGGTTGGTCAACATGTCTGTCAGTCACAGGACTGACATCACTGTCTCTTTGGGCTTCAGTCTGTGGCTCCACCTTCTCTGGTTTTGACTCAGGAACAGTCTTTTCCACCCTTTCTTGACAAACTGCCGGAGGAGTTTCTTGACAAACTCTACCTGGTCTGGATTCATTAGATCTGCATTTAGGAGTGAAGGAACCAAAGGATCCTCGTAGGAGAGAAAATGTATTACTCTTTGCAGTGACTGACTGACACTGTGGACTATTATGGTGTCTTGAGTTGTCTTTCTCTGGTGAACTTGGCGGTTGGTCTACTATGTCTGTGTCTACACAAGTTTCAACTCCTAGCACTAAGATGCCACAGGGACTTTCCCTTGAGGATGGTGTCTGTGTTGTTTCTGACTGGTTTATAGAGCTGTCAGTTGGTTTTCTCTGTCTATCAGTTGTGTCAGACGGTGTCTCATTAAGTGGAATGTTAGAGATGGACTCTCTCACATTGACACTCACATTGGGTCTCACTTCCTCCGACAGAGCATTCAGACTTCCGCACGCTGGCTTTGCCAGGGAGTTGAAGGCAGAGTAATTGTTATTGTTAGAGTTCTTCCATGTGTCCTGTTCCAGTGTGTCTGTATTATCTCCGTCATCATCTGGATTTAGATTACTGATATCATCCTCTGGGAATCTGGAGCTTCCATCCTCTCCTCCCCCTGCCTCGGAGATCTCCTCAATAGGACCTCCAGTGTGACAAGTTTGACTCAGGAACTCCCTCTCCAACCAACTCCACATCTGCCATTCTGTCGCTCTTCCCGCACAGACTGTTGTTATCCTCTTCATCCAGAACCGAACCCAGAACATCATCATCATTATCGTTTACTCCACTGGCGATGTTGGGAGCCACAGCAGTCTGTGTGCTCTGGCCCTCAATGTTACACATCAGTAGGGTCTCTGCCTCTAACTCATACTTCTTCCCCAGAGACACCGAGAGAGAGTCCCCTGCTCCCCAGGCACCAAGCCCGGCCCTTGGTGCTAACCCTAAACCTAACCCCAGCCCCATCCTATCGGCCCCCCATGCCCCAGCTCCAGGACCCGTCATCCTGCTTGTGTCTGTCTCTGAGTTTTCCCTCTTGGGCGAGATGGCTAGGGGGGAGTGTGGGCATCCGAGAGCCCCCGACCCCCCCTCCTCAGCACTCAGGGTGTTTTCTCTCAGGTTCTCTTGGGCGGAGTCACAGGGGCAGTGTTCAGGGTTCAGGGCAAGGTTGTCAACGAGGTCTGAGACCACCTCTGGGCAGGCAGAAACAGGGATGTTACTCGGATTGGGGCTAGGGTCTTTGGGGTAGGAGAGAAGAAGAACACCTTTATTCAAGTCATTGGTGGCCGTTGTCAACCCCATATTAAGGGACGGGCTTGCGCACTCCACACTCACACACTCAGCTGAGGCATTCCCATTCTTCTGGTCAAGCTCCATCTCAGACTCCTTGTGGATGCTGGACCTACTCATGGCCTCTGCCCCCCCAAGCACATCCGATTTGCGAGTGTCAAGTTTTGACATTACAAGTCTACCTGCTCCTGAAGCTCTGTAGCTGCCTGTCTGAGAATGACGAGGCTTGATGAGCAATTTGAATGAGTCTCTTTCAGGTTCATCTGTGGGCTCCTCCACTGGAATCTCATTGCTATCTTTGTCCTTTTCGGTCTCCATGTCTTTCTGCTGCTGCTGAGACTTCTCCTCTACATCAGAGACTGTCATTTCTGGCATGATTTCTGTTGCAAGAACTGAACTATTAAGATCTGTTGTCTCCTCTGTGGCAGTGGCAGAGGCAAGGGGCGGGGTGGTGCAGGTACACAGTAGCAGGGTCAGGTGGAGCAGTGTTAATGACAGGAGTGGTGGCAGGGTCGGCGGTAGGGGTGAAATCAGGGCTGTCTTTAGGCTGGTTAGGAGGGTCTGAAGACCCAGAGGAGATTTCCATCTCACTCTCACTCCCACTCAGGCTGTTGGATGACTCTGGCTGGGCAGCGATGGCTTCAGAAGGACAGGGTGGTTCTGGCGATCCACTGGCCCATCTGTGCTCTGATCTCTGTGCAAAGGTTCTGCTTGACCTATTCCACTGGTAGACTGCAGTTCAGGTTCTGGTTGGGGGAGAGTAGGATCTGGTGTGTCCAGAGGTTTGGGTTCTAGTGATTGTGCATGCCTCTCCGTGCTGTACAGACGCTCATCTTCCTCCCCGTTATAAGAGGCAGAATCTAATGAGTCATCCGTATCGTCTTGGAAACAGAAGGCCTCGTCCAAGCCCTCATTAATGGATGTCTCTGACAATGAATGAAGGAAGGAGGCAGAGGTGTCCTCCATAGTTGGATCCTCCACCGCTTTATTATCATACTCCTCCTCATCCTCTTCGTCCTCTTCCTCTCCTTCTTTCTTCTTCTTTTTCTTCTACCACTTTCACCTCTACCTTAGCCTCCTCACCTGCCTCTTCATCCTCCTCCTCCTCCTCCTCCTCCTCCTCTTCATCATCATCGTCATCTTCGACATCTGCTTCCTCCTCTCCAGCTGCATAAGCGTCGACATCTTTCCCTTCATTCCTGTCATTCACTTCTCCTACTTCATTCTCCTCCTCTGTGGGGAAGAGGGTGATCTCCATAGAGTCAGCCTGGAAGATGAGGCTGGTGTGGAGGGGGAAAGAGATGAGAGAAGCAGGGATCATCCTTTCTTCCTCTGGCCCGTCATCAGTGTAGGCCCCTGGGAAGAGCATGAAGGATCTGGGGCCAACCTCATCAAAGTCTCCTGGCGGGAACGCATCCAGGGGGATGACAGGAGAGTCGGGGCTGGGGCTAGTTGAATCCAGGGTGAGGTTGTCTGTGTCAGGAGTCAAGGCGGTGGAGGCCAGCCCTGGGTGAATGACTCTCCCCACCAGTGGTTGGTCCATTTGTGCATAATGTTCCTCTGATACACAGGCCTCCAGCTGCAGTTTCAGGCCTGTTTGCAACATGGGGCTGGAGTACTCTGCTCTACCCACACCACCCTCCTCCAATGGGCAGAGTGAGCTTTCTGACTCCCCTCCATCTTCCTGGGAGTCGCTGCTCCGACCACTGCTGCTCCTCAAAGGGGAGGTGTCCTCAGTCACCCAGCAAGGACGACAACTCCCTCTGGAAACCTTCATCTCCTCCCCCTTTAGCGTCTCCTCCTCCTCTAGGATCACTGTGTCTGTTATTCCTATATGTGAACTCATGCCAAAACCCTCAGGCCGGTAAAGGCAGAAGCCCCCCCTGTCCTCCTCCCGTTCTGCTCCTCCTCTGCCCCTCTCCTCCCCAACTTCATCTCCGATCTCTGACAAGGAGCTCACAAAGCATGCAGGTGCTTCCTGTGCTTCCTCTGTGAGGAGCAGGTTGGGAGAAGTGGAGGGGGAGGTGGAGGAGGTGTAAGAGGAGGTCCAGCTTCCTCCCTCTGCTGTGACATAGGAGCCAGAAGGAGAGGTGAGAGGGGAGCACAGGTCCTCACTATCTGAGGGAGAGCCAGGGGAGAGTGGGCAGGCAGGAGAGCCAGGGTATGAGCGATGTTTAAGGTGGGAGGGGCGGGCAGCCATCTTGATAGGAGTGGAGGGGGCAGTATAGTACAGGTCAGGGTCCAGGGATGAGGGCACACCCACTCGCAGTGGGTCAACGGCACAGGCTGGCTCCGAGAAGGACAAAGCAACTGGATAGGCCAGCTCAGGGAAAGACAAGGAAGGCACTTCATCCTGGGAGAGAGGTTGACTCTCTCCCTGGTTGTCTGTCAAATTGTCATCCGCTGTGATTGGCTCTGGGGAGGGAGAGGAAACAGGGATTAGAGTAGTGAGCAGAGGGGAAGGGAGAGCGGCTGGGGGCTGTGCAGGACCTCTCTCCTGATCCTCCTGTTTCTGTGGGCTCTGGTCTTGGCTTCCCTCCTTCCCTGTGTCCAGCTGGGTCTCTGTTGCCTGCATCTGAGGATCTGAAGAGACTGGGATGGCAGGCAGGGGGATAGCCTGTCCACTCAGCACACCCATGGTTTTCCCTTTCTGGATCTCTATTGTCTTGAGTAGGGCCTCCTGCCCCATCACCACCCTTGTGTCCATGGTCTCTGGCTCCTTATAGTCACTCTCCACCTCAGAGCCAGTCAGGACCTGGGAATAAGAGATTATACATCCATATTAATGTTCACATCACAGTACCAGTCAAAAATAAAGTTAATGGTTGCTATCTGCTGTTAAATTACCAGCATAACATGCACATACAAATACAGACAAACACCTTGATTCTCTCCATCTTTACAGGAACATGGCGGCCACAAGGTCCATGACCTCCTAACCTTCCAGAGAGTCTGGGTGTGTTGCTGTGGTGATGGTCAGAGCCCTCAGGTTGGGGTCGTGGAGTAACAGAGGAGCTGGGTGTGGCACGAACTAGTCGCGGTCCAAATGGAGAGGTGCATGCTGGGAGCAGCTTCTGAGGAGTGCTGGGAGAAGGGCTGGAACCACTGTCACTAGGGGTGGAGCCACTTTCACTAGGGGTGGAGTCAGTAGAGGGGTGTCTGGTCATGTCTGAAACAGAAACAGAACAAGCATCATGAAACAACATGCCAATTGAAGGAGAGGTATTACATCATAAGCTTTAACGTAATACTGCAGTGATCTAATTCATGACAAATGATGAGTGAAAGTGAGATCAGCCCAGCAGTCCTGATTTAACTCAGTATCATGATAATAGACATTAAGAGGCTTCAGTGTATCATAACAGTCTTTCATCCCTTCCTTTGAGCGTGACTCATACTCTCCAACTCACTAACCCAGGAGGTCTGCAGAAAAATGTCACCTAAATGCCAGTCAGTCAGAAGATCAAACAAATACCTCTCAGCTTTGTATGCCACTCTGACGCACTGCAAGTGGCTTTAGAGAGCAAAATATCACCAGCACTCATGGTCAATGGCCAAAACATAAACTATTAAGAGGAGCAAGCTATGTATATACAGCCTCCCCACTGTACGCTCACACACAATTATAGCCAGGGGCAAAAAGGAGCAGCTATTGAATTACTGTTTTCTCTGTCCTATCATCCTCTTAGACCATGTTATCATCTCCACAACAGTCACCATGAATGGGGGAATTAAAGAAATGGGGACGGGGACGGGGGGAGGGGAGAGTAGAGGGAGTACTGGGTCAGAGCGAGAGAGAAAGCAAAAGCTTCTATTCTTCAGTTTCATTTCTGCTGCTCATCTTGAATGATTCGGTTAAGCTGGATTCATTTAGACAACACAAAAGTATGATCTTCTCTGAAATAACCGTGAACGAGGTGGCGTTCGCACACATACAGAGGGAATACAACCTTCTTTTGCTCATTTAACTGGGCCATTGCCACGGTGACCTCAATCCACAAGCTGATTGGCCATTATAACACTCTAGTGGCTCAGCTTGGTGCCAGCCACACACACACGCACACGCACGCATACACACACACACACACACACACGCTCTGCCAGGAACCCAGATATCACTTACTAATGCACTCTCTGTTCCATAGCCCCCTCCCACTCCTTCACTGTTTTTCTCTGAACCTCTTCCTCTCCCCCATCCATTTGTAACTGCTCCTCCCTGTTTCAGTTTTACTTTGCTTCCTCCTCTAAATCCTCCTCTCGCCTCCCTGTTCTCTCTTTTCTCTCCATATCTATCCTTCCTTTCCCTTCCTCTGCTGCTCTGCTCTGCCTGTGGTGGAGATGCAAGCATCAGCACTTAGCAGCACAGGCTTGATCACTGGCCGAATGACAAGCCCTGGGTGTGTGTGTGTGTGTGCGTGTGTTTGTGTGCGCGCATGCATGTGTTTGTGCTGAGTCATGCGAGTCATGCCTCAGAGACCTGTCACTAAGCAGGGAGACATACTCTTAAGCATATACAGCACAAAGTTGTACAGGCGTATATGGGTAGGATGGTAGAGGACCATGTGATTGTGTCTTCTAGAGCCTAATGAAAAGGCCAACAAAGATCCAGCAACTCAGTTCAAATGAAATCATATCTGACTAGTAAGAAAACATTCAGCATACAGTAACAATATCCACATAATCATCCTCCCTTACATGCTACGGTTCAGTTTATAGTAAATGGCATTATTTCCAAGCTGCTCTTGTACCATTTTCTGCTAGGCTACTAGCATCATCCCTACTAGCATGACTGTGTCTATTTCCCTCTGCACTATAACACCTGCAGACTTAATGCTGCGGACAGCCTGCGAGTCTCTCCCTCTCCTCCGGCCCAGTCTAGGACTCTCCTCTGGGGGAAAGCTGTGAAACGGAGCACCTGGCTTGTCATCTGAGGAGCAGGCCGCAGCAAGCTGGAGCAGACTGGAGCTGCGTCACAGAGGCTGCAGCGCTGGCCTGGCAGCCCCATGGGAAGTCTCTATTTCAGCCGCTACTGCTCAGAGAAAGCCATGAAGTGATGGGTCCTCTCTACACATATTCTTTTTCCTTTTCCTTGTCTCGCTCCTCCTCCCCCTCCCTCCCTAATCACTCCTTATCCTTTTTAAGAAGTGATATGCCAGAAAGATTGTGTAACCACGGTGTCGGATAATTCTCTCCCATCCACTCCCAAGATTCAGGCCACGAAGGCTTAAAATAATATTGAACCCAAATACAGATCTGGACAACGATGTCACACCAGGACAGAGTACCAGAATAGCAGAGAAAGCAGGTGAATACTGTGAAAGTAGTGCCGTGGAGACAGACGGTCTACTCCACATAACCATCAAGGTTATCCATCAATAACTGGCAGAGACACAGAAGCCACAGAACCTTGTACACCCATAACTTTGTACCACCTCGCACATCCTGTACAGCGACTCAGTGACATAGATTATAATCTTATAACATTATCTTCTTTCAAATCCTTAAATTTGATAAATTCCCCTTCAACTTTATTGCGTAATACCCCCCCCCCACACACACACACACACACACACGCACACTCCACCCTCTCTCCCTGTAACTACTGTGACATAAAAACAACATCTACCCCCCCCCCCCCCCCCCCCCCCCCATCTCTCTCTTCTGCACCGACCCAGCCCTACTTAACCTCCTCCTTTTCTCCAATTATTTCTTCCTTGATTTCACAGCTTCAGGTATACAGCAACAACATGATCAACAACCAAACAACATCTTAAGACTGAACAGTTGCCGACAACACGGGGAGTTTGTTGAAAGCTCTGTTTGTGCGTGTGTTCCTGCAGTGTGCTGCCATGCTGCTGTGTCATGCTCCTGCTGAGGCTGGGGGGGGGAAGGGAGGAGGAGGAGGAGCAGCTCTACGCTACATAATAGTGCTGGGGAGATAGAAGGGGTATGGATAGGGCAGGAGGGGGCTGATGGGGTGGGGACAGGGGGTGAGGGTGCAGGGGGGGGAAGGAGAGACATTTGCAGGGTTAATTGGGTGCTGAGGAGGGGATGGGGATGGGGGGGTTGAGAGTTGGGGTAGAGGCCAACATGCGGTTTAGTGAGGAGGCTAACATGCTCAGACTCCACATGTCAACAGACAGACAGGCAGACCCAGCTCTACCTGTCTGTCTGCCTGTTCTTCACATGGTCAGCAGCTACTGAACAGACTCAACCACCTCTCACTAGCCTAGCAGTCCTCTCCCACACTCCCTCTGCTTCTATCTCTCAGCCATGCTCTCTCTCCTCCTATACTGCTCGTACTGCTCCCTTGTCAGCACTCTCTCCCCCCACCCCCCCCCCAGTCTCCTCTCACGCCCCATGGCTACACTCTTAATCCTCTATATAACCAGCCTCCTTGTTCTCCTCTACTTCCCCTCTAACAGTGCCCTCATCCTTTTCCTCTCCTCTGTACTACGCCATGTTCTCGGGTCACATCCATCCTCTGTACTACGCCATGTTCTCGGGTCACATCCATCCTCCGTCTCGCTTCGTGCGCTCCCATTCCCCAGAGGTCCCCCCCTACCTGGTCCAGGGAGTCCCGTCTCCTCGGCTCCCCGCTCTGGATGTCTCGCTGTGGGGACAGATCTGTGAGCGCTCTCCCCCGGCATGCTTCTCTCTCTCTCCGGCTCTGACGCAACAATAAACCACACAGCCGGAGCAGCCAAGGTGAACAGGGAGAGAGCGAGCGAGCGAGAGAGAGAAAGAGAGAGAGAGAGAGGGAGAGAGAGGGAGAGAGAGGGAGGGGGGAACCTGAATGCTCAGCGACCCAACACTCAGATCCTTCCCTGCAGCACGTGTCTGTATGTGTGTTTGTGGATGAGAGAGACGAGAGAGTGGCGGAAACGGGAGTGTGCGCTGGTCTCTTCCTGTGGTGCAGAACGGTGGTGATGCTGCTGTTGTGGGTGTGTTTTAGACGTCCATGATTCAGTGTGTGTGTGTGTGTGTGTGTGTGTGTGTGTAGAATCTGAGAGAGAGCTGCAGTATTCTCTCTCATTGCCCGACGCCTGCCTGCCTGCCCGCCTCCCTCCTCCCCTCCCTCCTTCCCATATCTCTCTCTCTCCCTCCTCTGCCCCCCTCCCTCGCTCCCTCCCTCCCTCCCTCCTGCTCTCCCAGCCAGGCTATGACTGGATCCTGAGAGATGATGTCAGCAGATTTCGACTGCCGTCTCAGTGCTGCCCTCAACCTTGAAGGAGAGGACCAGTACTGCAGCGGTAGAGCGAGATGGCGAATTCAAGGAAACAAAATAAAAAAGGGGAGAATGAGAAACTGAAAGCGTTGAGAACACAGAAGGGCAGGAGGAGAGATAATGATACCCTCTGCGTGCTGCTCTGATTGCATCTCTGAGGGATCGGGGAGAAAGAGACGATGATTTGCGATGATATGATTTCCCCCGAGGACAGCTAGAGCATCTGTCTCTGCTCTCCATCTTGCGAGCACTCTTGCTTGTTCTCCTTTGTTTTTCTCTACTTTTACAGATAACAAGTCAGGGAAAGATAGAAATAGAAGCAGGGAGGGGGATGTGGGGGGGGGGCAGAGCCAAATGATCAGCAATGGTAGTTTCCATGGCAACTCATAACTTCCTACGATGCCAGCTCAGCAGAAATCTTTGTTGCCTTATTGGTTTCATTTCTGGTGGCTTCACTGCAACCCAACTGACCTCAACAAATATAGCTGCCTGTAAGCCCACAGCTCCATGAAACAGTGTTAAGAAACCCAACTCGCATTATCCTCTCGGTGCACAGCAGCACTTCTCAGGTGTCAGTCAGAGCATTTTAAATAGATCGAGTGCATCTTTATAGCAGCATAAGGGCACAATGACGTGTGAAACTGTGTCCTTATCGCTAAACTGGTGTTCAGTGGAATATTCACATCTTCTCTTGACTAGCCTTGACAGGAAGTACCATCTATGAGCACACAGGATACTGGAACTGCAACCTGGGCTGGTCATCAGCGCCAAGTCATCAGCCAATCAATCGATCAATCAGTGAATATCAGGAACAGTGAGGTAGACACCATGTCTCTGAGCCAGGTAGTCAAGTATCACATGGTGACTTGATCAGAAATTAGAAAAGATTTGTTTAGTTTGTTTCCCTTTTGACCTTGTACTTTCCTTTGCTCCTTCTCCATTGAACCTCTTTTCTCGTCTATACCATCTTGCTTTTTTTCCTGTGTCCTCTTCATCATCTCCTTCTGAGTGATGCTACTGGCCCTGGTCTTGTGTAAGCTGCTTTCAGGTCAGCACAGTGTGTTTGGGAATCCTACCCTGGCTGTCTGTACGACTGTTGTTGGATATGAACAGAGAAATAAAACACACAAACACACACAAAGCATCTGATTAAAATGTCCATTTGAATTAAACAGAGGTCAAGTCCATGCAAAGCCAGTTATTAGCAACATCATCAGAAGGCTCTTCATCAACGCCACACTAGGCTGAGACAATAACAGAGTTGTCAGAGTACTAGATTAGTGTACCTCTAGCGGTTAGATGTGAAATGAAGCATCCTCCGACTGAATACCACACCGTAAAGCAGAACCTAATGCAGTGGGCTCAACTGCACACACCCTAAATATTCTCACACATACAGTATCAACAAAATCAGTCCAACAGCATGAGCACAAACACAACCACGCACAGTGCCACACCCACCCTGCATCCTATCTCTACATTTTTATGCAATAAATCCCATCTGACAATGAGAAGAAATTCCACAGACCAATATGATAAAACAATTTATTCCATCACAAGATGACTCCGCAACCTTCATGGTGGTAATTAAGTTATTCCAATCTATTCACATGGTGACGTAAAGCACAACATTCATGCCATTAACTCTGCAGTAACCCCCGGTGCTTCTCTCTGAGGTCCGAGCGTCTCCTCAGCAGCAACGTCTCCTTAGCAACAGAAGTCTTTGAACATCTTTTCTACTAAAGGACTCGCTCTGGCTCCAGAAGTCTCCATCACCATCTCCATGGTAACAGGGAAAGCCCCACACGTTGTCAAGGGAACCAGTGAGCTTCTTTTTGACCAAGCTTTACCGCAGCGCTGCTTAGTTTTGAGTTTGCCTATGTATGTGTGTTCCCCCATGGTCCCATATGGTTGGGGTAACTCCGATTCAGCTGAGCCTGCGATTTCACACTGTGTGCTCGGCTCACTTGGCCATGTCCTCAGCCACGGCCTTTCCCATCTTATCCTTCAGGTATGCCAGTTTCTGCCAGTCTGACTTCAGCTCCAGCCACTCATAATACGGTACCTGGGAGAGGACAAAAGGGGCGGGTTAAGAAATATTCCTTTGATGAGCGAATGAGTAAATAACTTCTCATCACCCATGATCAGTGAGTGAGTGACCTATGAATGAGACCGTAACTATAGATGCTGTCATGCTGTGGGATTAGAACAAAGACACAATGTTGTTTTTCAGTCTCAGCTAGACTTTGTGGCCCAGTTTACTTGGCCTGCAACACTGAAAATCAGAGAGGCCAGTGATGCTGTGATTGGCTACGGGGATTGGCCTAGATGAGACGGAGCTGCTGCTGGTGGCTGACAGCTCTATTTATACCGGACACTGCAGGGGGACCCACCTGGCCCAAAGCTCTACAGTATTAGGTCCCTCAGCTTGCCAGGCCTTAGCCTGCTTGATATAGCAACAGCAGCGCTGCTTGTCCGCCTCTGTTTACTCAGGTATCGGTCACTTTCCACTTTGCCTGATATTGCATGATTGCTAGTCTAGTGGAGGTTTTAACTTAAACTAGCTTTTGTGTGTTGACCTGAAGAACAAACATCTATCATCCATTAAGACTTGACTTTAATATCTCTACATCTGCCAGAAGGCTGTTTCTCCTGTGTCACCCCCATCTCCAGCCTCTCCATACCTCCACTGTAATGAAGCCAGCCAACTGGAGATGCCGCTTCATCATGGCAAACCGTCCCAGAAGGTCTTTACTCCTCGAGCCAAAGTTGGGAAATTCCCAAGCTAAGAAGGCTAGCCTGAAAACAGACGGGAAAAAGCAGATGAAAAAACAACATAGTTCTAGCCAGCAAGAGAGGAAGAGATTCAAGATAACCTTAACGGAATCTGTAACTAGTCCACATGGTTCTCACCGCCGTGCCCCTCCAGGTAAAGCCTGGTCTCCTCCTCCACCAGGTAGATGAGGGGCTTTCAGCATCAACAGGTCAACTGGCTTGTTCTCATAGTCCACCACCAGTTCACCGTCTGATTGGAAAAAGGCGTGTCAGCCATTAAAAAAGCCTCTGACCAGATGAAACAGCAGAATGCTGTTAGATATAAAGTCATGCTTCTATATTCAGGTCTGGTCATTTGACCTCTAATGTCTTGTAAATATCCAGCAATACAATGAGGTGAGTGAGTGAGTGAGTGAGTGAGTGAGTGTGGAAAGTGAATATGATAATACATGTACTGTCATATTGACAGTAAATGTATTTGCTCTCTTGGCCCCTTACCAATAGTCCATCCATACACAGTGTTGACCCCGGTGCGAAGGGCCTCTGTCCTCCCACCTACCAAACTCTGTAGCGCCTCCCTTAAACTAGTCTGCAGGGGGGAGACGGGGGAGCTGGGAGGCAGGCGAGAGGGGGTAGTCAGGGAGGACAGAGAGGCTGCGGTCTTTGAGGAACCTGGATGCTCTAAGTGGAGCGCAGCAGCAATGTGGAGGAGCTTCAATCGATAATTCTCCACTCGAGCTGGGTTGCCTTCTGCAGACAAAAAGAAAGAGGGAGAGAGACTGAGTGCTGCCAATGCATTACCACGAATGCATCACAAAACCACCTCAGGAAATTGTATCGATCAAGACTATAATTCATGAGAATTACTGTGCCTGTCCTACACGGCCAAAACACGCTGGTACGGTGACCAGCGTGTTTTGGCACTCAGCTCCCAGAGCCCTGGCAGACGCCTGGGCAGTCAAGAATGTAAGAATGTGTACACATGATCCGTGCGTCACCTGACCTCACCACAAACTACCATTCACACGTCAACCTGTGAATGGTATGATGCCCCGTTATACAAGAAATATTGGGCATTATAGTGAAGCTGATTTAGACTTTAACGTCACTGTAAGCCATACTGTACCAAGTGGTGTAATCTGTTTCAGGATCGGGAGTTTAAAGTTCCATAATGATTTGTATATTTTCCACATTACGTCCTTTACAGGATTGTAAGCTTGTCATTTGATATGCTCAGATCATTTTGGAAATGTGCTGTGTAATGGTTTTATGTGCCATGGGAGCACTCACAGGTTCTGTCTGCTAGTGCCATGCATGATGAAACTTGATGATGTGCTCAGATCAGATGTGTTCATGCTGAATATTACTGCCTGCATCACGTTTTGCCATTTAAGATAGTAATGATCAACTTTACGGTAGATAAGGTTACTCTGGCTTGTTTAGGCCGACTGCTGTTGTTTTCTTTTAACCAGAACAATGAATGAGTATTATGTGCAAAAAAAACAGAAACATACATGGGCACAATTAGTGTCCAAAATTAACTTGTTGGCTCATCTGTCAAGGGCTGATAAGCCAAAAAAAGCACCATGTTTTTACCAGCTGTCACCCTAGTGGTTTTCAGTCAAACTGATCATAATTCATCATGAAGTGCAACAGACCTCAATATAACTGAGGCATTCAAATGTTATTGTCTCAAAAAGTTACCGGCCAGTGTGGCCATTTGGCACTTGACTGGTGCTAATTTTGGACGCTGACCACAATTGGCTTGGATTGCATTGTGGGAGTACATGTGGTGGGTACATGATGCTTGCTCACATGAACGCTCAGTTTCACTTTAACTGTGATTTATTAGGAGAGATGTGTACGAGTGTCCATCCATCTACTATCTTGCTGCTAATCTGGGTCAGGGTTGTGGAGGCAACAGAGCAAGCAGAGCAGCCCAGACCTTTTCCCCAGTAGCTTCCTCCCATGGTGCTACCAGGCATGCTTGGAGATGTAGTCCCTCCAGCGTGTCCTGGTATGCCTGGTATACCTTCAAAAAGGGAGGCACCTGGGGCGCCTCCTTACCAGGCACCCGAACCACCTCAACTGGCTCCTCTCAATGTGGAGGAGCACTGACATCTCAAAGATCCCCCTGGACCACTGAAACTAGAGATGTATGCAGCAAAATGTGTGTGTTTTGTGGGACTATGTGCATTTATAAATACACTATTTCTCAAAAAGAAGGTAGTACTGAAGTAGGATGAAACCATAGAGGCTGTGTGTGCTCACCTGAAAGTTTGGTCACATGTTTGTGTTGTGTGAGGGTGGTGAGGTACTGGGGCTTGGCCTGCTGTAATACACACAAAGACCACACCACGTCTGTCTGCAGGAAAGGCTCCAGGCCTGAGAGAGAGACGTCCAGCACGGTGTGAACCTGCACACAAAACGGCAAACACTTTTACTGACTGAGGAAATGCCAAGGTCTACCTTAATAAAAATCACATGGGTAGTTGAACAAGGAAGCACACACATCAGATTTGCTGATTGTGTTGCTCAGTTAGGAAGGAGATGCAGTCATGTGCAATCAAAGACAACCTTTAATGTCTTGAAGTTACCTTGCTGTAGAAGTCATCTCCTTTGCTGGGCTGGAAGTCCAATCTGGCCAATGTCATGAGCAGATTACAGATCTGAAGAGTACTGTACTTGTGGCTGTTTGTTGTGTAGTGCTGGAGAGAAAGGTGACAGAGTTACCGAGAGGGAGACACTTACATGATATGTGATTCAAAATGAATTGAATTACAGTTTGTCCTGGTGTGCAACTGACCTCAGCAAAGGCCTCAAATAGTGGGAGGTGGAGCCACTTGAGGAAGCCCAGTGATTTAGCACAGCGTGTGACATCCGCAGAGCTGAGCTCAGGTACTCGGGGCAACAACTCTGAGGCCATTCGCTGAAATACCTGAGAATGATGGAAATTCAACTTCCCTAGGAGAGAGCAAAGAAAAAACAATGCTTTTGGGTTATCTGGCTTGCACTGGACATCAAGCTTTGTATGCTTGTTTGGAAAAGCACACAAAGAATACAAAACTGCTATTAAGCAGGTGTTCCTAAATCAAGTGCCTAGAGATCATTGCCTATGGGACCACATGTCTGCCTCCACTGGCCCAGGTTTGAAACCTGCCAGAGCTTTCCCTCCTGTGGCTCCCTTGTCTGTCTCCCTTGTAACCCAACACCCAACCCTACCTGTCTGAATAAAGAACAACAAATTGGTGAGTGGACCTCACCCGTGGATGCAAAAGGCAGTATAACTCAGTATCAGGAAGGGGTCCCTAATGTTTTGTGCATTCAGTGTATGCATGCTTTAGATACGAGTGAAGTGGACATGTTACAACTATGTTTTATTACCATAAGCATAGGCCATGTCCAGTAGCAGGGGAGTTGTCAAGTCCGATGAGGGTTTCTGGAGGAGGTGGTAAGACAGCGCTCTGAGCAACGGGACAGACCTGCGGCTCTGAGTCGCCACAGACACACACACCCTGCGGATCTCTTCTGCTGAAAAGCCTTCTGCCAGCTCCAACGCCTGCGAGCGCGAGAGAGAGAGGGGAAACTTTGCTGTAGTTAGTCATTTTGGGATAAAATACCTGCATCCACTGGTTATCCCAGGGGCTCCAGCTACATTTACGCTCCAAAAACAAGTGGCTTGTCTGAGGAAAAAGAACATTTGACACTTTTTTGCAGGCAGTGTGTGTTGTTCTCATCCTGTACTGTACACATTTTGTTTTTTAACTCGTTTGCCTTCTTTGAAGAAACACAATGGCCATGATTGTTTTCAGTGATAGGCCACTCTACACTTATGGTTCAGATGTACTCTAGCCTGTCCATTGAGTGGTGATTGAGGAACTATGCCCACTTTTTCCACTATATTTGCAAATTCCCTCCACAAAAAAAAAGTATGAGCTTCTTACAAGAGCAATCCATGTTGTTTTTCCTCTTAAGTAACTTCCTAGTCTAGTGTAAATGTAACTATCATGTGTTCAATTGGGGCATTAACACTGGGTCACAACAATGTGTACAGTGGGAATGTCTGCTTTTAAGTGTGACTACCTTGTCTTCTAGTCTGTCCATCAAGGTAGGCGACATGTGTTCTCCTTTGGATATCAGTGCACTGACGGTTTTAGCATCAGAGATTTCAGTCCAGCGCAGTTCCAGCTGTTTCAATGCAGCATTCACTATTGCTGCTTCCTGCTGACCTTTCCTCCCTGACCCCCAGTCTACTAGGTAGGCCAGCTGCCTGTAGGTTAGCCTGCGGACTCGCCACAGGACCTCTGTCTGGACAGAACTGAGTACCGCAGTAGTGGAAGGCACACTCAGAGACCAGAGAGCTCGCAGGACAGACACTAGAGTGCCGTTCCACACAGAGGAGACCTGGGAGATAAACACACACATAAATGAGGAGACATATCTTTGCAGTGCAAACACAAAAGCATAAGGGCCTAACTAAGATGTTATTCACCTCACACAATCTATCTCTGCCCCTAGCATCCCTACCTCCACAGTTATGGTATCCATCATATCCTGCAGCCTTGGATCCATAATCAGATCTGGGTTTTTTGCCCTTCCCTTCGCCTTCTGCACCAATTGAGCCAATTTCACCATGGCAATAGCAGCTTGGTTGCCGTTTCCTCCCTGCTCGGCCCAGGCCAGCAGGACGTCCTCCAGAGCTGCTGCCTTTTCCACCAGCTCATCCAGCTGGGTGCGTGTAGGCAAGGAGGGAAGGTTCTCTTTTCTGGAAATAGTGCTGCCCTCACACAGCAGCCTCCCTGAAGCCCGTGGCCAGGCCTGAGCCCACAACACCTCCGTAGGCCCAGCCACAGGGGGAGGCCGATGGGCAGCTGCGGCTTGAGGAGAGGCCCTGGAGAGGAGACGGGCATATCTACCCAATAAGCGGCAGGCCATTAGGTCAGCCTGGTAGGATGGGGAGCAGGTGGGAGGCCCGAGAAAAAGCTCCTCACAATTCAGCAGCCAGAGTCACCATCCCAAAGAACACCTACAAGGCAGAAGAGACAAGATGGAGTTATTCAGCCGAGAAAATGTTTATGCTCCTAAAATAAAAGACGACTGGTTCAATGACCTCAATGATCAACTGAACCTTCATTAAATCACTTATTGGTCCAACTGGCAAGAATCCAATTTTATCAAATACGGTTTGCAAATCTTCATTAGATTTAACAAAAGGTTTAAACCATCTTTCAGTTGTCTTCTGTCGGATCAACTATGAGGATCTTTGTAACTGCCAATAAATTAGCAGTTACTCTCTGGTCTGGTCGTGCTAGTTAACGTTACCAAGCAAGAGGTTGGTTTGAGACCAAATAGCTAACTTTGGGTCGTGGTAACCTTCACTGACAAGGCACCTCACGCACTTTATAGTTAACGGAGCAGTGTCCAGCCGAGAGTCAATGTTTCTGCCATGATGTAAATCCTGACCTTGTCGAGGAAGTAAAGCGCAGCTCTGAGCCGCTCCTGAGAGGCAACACTAACTCACCAGACCTTCTACTGAAAGGCAACATCCGAGTAGACATCACATCGACATTGGATATCACTTTAATTCATAGCTTACCTCGATAAATTAGATCGATTTGTGAAGGCTATATCCCGACATTCACATGGAGCTGTCAGCTACAGTCGCACGCATATGACGTCACGGCGATGGTATCACGTGAGCTGCGGACTAGGCTGTAATTGGCCAGACATGCGTGTAATATAAACTGTATCAATACATTGTTCTCCGTAGTTTTTCCTAGTTTGGGTGCAAATCACAGACGATATGGACAGTGCTGATAGCTGACAGGTCCATGAGATGTTTCACACTGTATCTCTTGAAAAGGTGGAGTTTGCCGTTTCAAATGCTATCTATCTTGGCAAGGCAAATAGCTGTAAGAGTTCAAACTCAAACGTTCATGATATCTTTGTATCTGCACAGGTGAGATTAGGCTGGATAATCCCTGAATTCCTGCCTTCCCATCACAACAGCATCCATTCCTGCAGACCTCTATCTGAAGGAGAATGCTCCTTAAAGTAAAACATTGATATAGTGCCATCTAGTGGACGAGTTTTAATACTGTAATGGGTCTAAAATGTCTGTGTGTCTCTCCATCTTCCTACCAGTCTCTTGAGTGAATATGATGCCATTAACACATGTTTAGAGAGTCACAAATGTGAATGAAGTTTTGAACATTGTCTCCAATCATTTCCTCTAAAATGATTGTAATTTCTCTCTGGGCAGAAGGGCAGTCTTGCTTAGAGGGAACATCTAGTAATTGTATTCCAATGACCCAAAATGTTTTACAATCAGAACAGATTTAAAAGTTTGTGAAGAAAAATCCAAGGTTGCATCAGTGCAGAAATTCAACACTCTACATTTCACAATGAACGGTCCTGCCAGCTTCACCTGATACATTCTCAAACTCTTGGAGATGCTGGGAATAGAGGAAGAACATTGATATTGAAATGAACGTTAAATGTAAGTGACGTGTTAAGCAGGACAGCTGGAAAAACATTGTACTTTATGCAAGAGAGGCTGCGAAATGCTGTTGCTTCACTAGCAATGAATACCAGGCTGACACCATCAACTGATATTATTCACACTGGATATACAAGTACATGGAGTCTGATTTTTACTTTATAATCTTTATTTAGAGATTGAAGTCAGGTTAATTCAGACACTTGATTGGTTTGTTTTCCAGCAGCACTCCACAAGTTCCAATCGTGAACTCGAGGGCCCTCCAGTTGAGCACAGTCCCTGGGGTGAAGTACTGTTCATCCATGTAGCGCTGGATCTCACAGGGTGAAAGGACATAGTCCCACATGTGGACGTCGGAGACCATGCCAACAAAAGACTGCTTAATGTCAAACCCACCACCATGACTATCCTGCTCCTGTAGACATGAGAAAAAAAAACAACCCAATGTTTAACTGCAAATGTACAATATTTGTTCTGAAATGAGATTTATATTGTAGATCCACAGTATTTTTAGAAAGCACCTGACAATACTACCTACCTGTCCTAACATAATGATAGAGCGTCCTGTGATGTGTGAAGAGCTGGTGAATTGCCTGGAACTGGATTTTCCATTCAACCACAGCTGCGCCAGTCCAGACTGAGAGTCCCAGGTGGAACAAAGAGACTGCCAGGTGTTCAGGCTTGTATTCCAGCCCTCCAAACTTCACCGCAATGTTCCTGACAATCACCAAGATCTGATCGGCTTGGGTCTCCTTGAAAATCAGGAATTCATTGTCATAAGAGGGCGTGGCCAGTGAGAACAGGGCATGGTTTCTGCTGAGGTTTGTAAAGGACCTGTAGGCATACAAAATAAATCACCATATGTCTTTCACAGTCAGGGTTACAGTTGGTTCCATCATGCCTTTTCATGTATGTGTTACCTTAGACAGACAGTTATAGCACAGAAATCCTCCTTTGATGTATTCAGCCTCACGTGAGCTGTGTTGGTCTCTTGTGGGAAGGTGAACATTTTTCCTGAAAGGTCTAAACCGGCACTATTCAGACAGTTGGTTTGTTTATTTTCCAGCAGCACTTTCCCTATAATCTGGAACTCGAGGGCCCTCCAGTTGAACACATTCCCTGGGGTGATGTACCGTTCATCCATGTAGCGCTGGATCTCACAGGATGAAAGGACATAGTCCCACATGTGGACATCGGAGACCATGCCAACAAAAGACTGCTTAATGTCAAACCCACCACCATGACTATCCTGCTCCTGTAGACATGGCAGAAAAAAAAAAAACCACACGTGTAACTGCAAAAATATTGGACAATATTTTGTTCTGAAATGTATATTGTAGCTGTCCAGTATTTTTAGGACGCACCTAACAATACTACCTACCTGTCCTAACGTAATGATAGAGCGTCCTGTGATGTGTGAAGAGCTGGTGGATTGCCTGGAACTGGATTTTCCATTCAACCACAGCTGCACCAGTCCAGACCGAGAGTCCCAGGTGGAACAAAGAGACTGCCAGGTGTTCAGCTTGTATTCCAGCCCTCCAAACTTCACCGCAATGTTCCTGACAATCACCAAGATCTGATCGGCTACAGTGTCCTTGAAAATCAGGAAATCATTGCCAGTAGAGGGTGTGGCCAGTGAGAACAGGGCATGGCTTCTGCTGAGGTTTGTAAAGGACCTGTAGGCATACAAAATAAATCACCATGAAATGTCTTTCACAGTCAGGGTTACAGTTGGTTCCATCTTGCCTTTTCATGTATGTGTTACCTTAGACAGACAGTTACAGCACTGAAATGCTTTGGTGTATTCAGCCTCACGTGAGCTGTGTTGCTCTCTTGTGGGAAGATGAACATTCTTCCTGAAAGGTCTAAACAGACAACGCAGAATGCAAATTAAATATGAACAAATTCATTACACAGTAGAGAATATCCAATGGAAATACTGCATGTAATTAAGCCATTTGTGTAAATACTTTTCCTTTTTCAAGCAGAGAATTTTAAAGCTTGATAAAATGCCTTTTACAAATGTATTTCCCTTTGAAAAACTGCAAACCTAGTAATATAGTATGTAAACTGAAGCTATTCACCATTTTAAAAAAACAAAACGACCACGTGGATTAGTTGTGGAAGCAACCTTGACACGTGCTGGATTTACTAGGAATGTACTGCAGGAATACTGTAATGTACAGTCTTACAACGTAAGCATTTCTTTGTGTTGTTTGTTATTAATTGTTCAATTTCTTGTTCTCTTTATTGGATTATTTGTTTACTATAATGTAATTTTTTTTAAACTAAAAAAAAACACAAAACACAATAGGTGCATGCCTATGGACGTTAAGTGGCATTTGTAACTTCTAAAGAGATACAATCCATTTTGCCCATCAGCATTCATACAGTCTGCAGTTAATACACCTAATACTTTCCACCCCATTAAATAAAATAAAATAAAACTAAGGTGTGTACCTTGATGAGAAGCAACACATGCTGTCAGCGTCGCCAACAGAAGAAATAACTTCATCTAATGCAAAGACAACAGATAGACACCATGCAAAATGCTCTGATTAAATTAAATCCATTTACTACTACCACTACCAATTTGTTATTTAGCCGTTACTGGCCTGTTGTTGCAATAGATAGAAAAACTGTTAAAAGTTCCTCTATAACGTTGCAGTGGATATCACGTCTTGAGCTTACCTTCTGGTTGATGTAAGTGTCAGGATGTCGTTGCTGTGGTTGTCTTTGCGTTACCAGTTCCTGGGGGTGTTGCTGCTGGAGATATCTGGCTGGCCAACGACAGAAGATCCAGCTGCATCAGACCGGCTTAAATGGTGTTGATGGCCAATTAGACTGCGCAATGTTCCTCCCGCATCATGGGGAGGGGGCAGTGTTTTCTAGTTTTGATTTTTGTTGTTAAGTTTTTGACAAACTGTGTTTGGATATTGTTTGATTTTTGTTTGATTAGTTAGCATTAGGTAGCTCTGTGCTGACATAGGTTTTGGTTAGTGTACTTTGTTTAAATTGTTATGTCTTAGTCTACCCCCCTGTGTGTCTGAATGGTCTAATCAGCCACTCATGGCTCAGGTGGTAGGTTGGTTTTGTATCATAAGTTTTTTTTTGTAACTAAAAAAAGAGAACTTGTATAACACAGGAACATGTCTTAGACACATGCTTAACCTTTTAGGACTGGACTTAACTTTACATCTTCAATCTTCAAAGGTTTTCATTGATTCACAGTAATACTCATGAACACAGCATAGTTAGTTAGTCTTCTTAAAGTGGGCAGTAACATTAGTCCTACATAGGCTGACTGGTAGGCTATTGATGGTCCAGGCCTATATCTGAGGGTTACGGCAACATGGCTTTTGTGTTGGTTTTGTTGTAAGTGTTGTAATTTACCTTTTTGTTGTACCGACATTTGATGTTGAATGATTTGCAACATCCCCCAGAGAACATTTATTTTTTAGCTCTTGTTTATTTGATTCACTTATTTGTCTCATTTGTTTAAATAAAAAGTAGGTAGATAACTTATTGCACTTTTACTTTAGCACAAGTTATGCTCATAGTTGTTTGTTTAGGAAGGAAATGCACTTACGATTTCTGGTGAATAGTAGTTCTCTATCTACCTATGTTGAATGCAATTATTGTAAGTCGCTTTGGATAAAAGCGTCTGCTAAATGACTGTAATGTAACAGGGTGCCGTTGGAGGTGAGCCCGTGGAGGACTGACTGCCCAGGCGGGGGGAGTTTCCAGGTGAGCTAGCCGACCTCGATGAACTGGTGCGAAATTCCATCAGATCCCAAGAGAGGCTGGCTTTTCAACAAGAACAGCGGTGGCGAAGTGTGCAGGTCGAAATCAACTCGTTCGAGATGAGTTGGAGATGGACAGGCAGGGAGAAGTGCTGAAGACCTTGACCTATCCCACTTACCCGCAGCAGCAGCAGAAAGAGACTGAGGCCATCTTCCCTCCTGACCTTCTTCAAAACAAGCTGGGTTATACCACAGTAGTGGAGCATGACATTCCGCTCAAGGATCCCACTCCAGTCCGTCAACGGATATACAGGATCCCAGAGAGGATGCTTCCTGTCCTGAAGTCAGAGCTGGAAATTATGCTGGCTCTGGGGGTCATTGAGAGGTCATACAGCGAATGGAGTAACCTGATAGTCCTGGTACCGAAGAAAGACGGCAGTATTCGATTTTGTATTGATTTTAGGAAGATCAATCTCCAGTCCTACGTTGATGCCTATCCTACCCCCTGACTGGAGGACCTCATTGAACGTCTGGGTAAGGCCCGGTACATCACTACCCTCGATCTTTGCAAAGGCTATTGGCAGGTGCCCCTCAAGCCAGAAGCCAAGCCTCACACTGCTTTCCGGACCCCCCAAGGGCTCTACCAGTTCACTGTTATGCCCTTTGGTCTACAGGGGGCGCCGGCAACTTTCCAACATCTCATGGACAGGGTGCTGACCAACACTGAGTCCTATGCCGCTGCCTACCTTGATGACATTGTGGTATACAGTCTGACCTGGGAGGAGCATTTGCAGCATTTGGGTGAGGTTCTGCAGCGTCTCTCCTGTGCTGGCCTCACGGTCCAGCCAAAGAAATGTAGCCTGGCTAAGCAAGAAGCCAAGTACCTGGGCTACCTCGTGGGGGGAGGAGTAATCAGACCCCAACAAGACAAAGTGCAAGCTGTGCGAGACTGCCCTCATCCCTGCACCAAGACAGAGGTCAAGTCCTTCATTGGGCTCGCTGGGTGGTACAGGAGGTTAGTGCCCAACTTTTCTACCCTTGCTGCCCCTCTGACTGACCTCACCCGGAAGTCTGGGACCAGCCAGATTCAATGGGAAGAGAAGCATGAGGAAGCCTTCCTCAAACTCAAAGAAGCTCTGTGTAATGACCCAGTGGTACAGAGTCCAGATTTCAACCAGCCCTTCACTGTGCAGACTGACGCCTCAGGGGTGGGCCTGGGGGCGATACTGCTACAAGGAGAAGAAGGGAACCAGAAACCCGTGGCCTATGTGAGTCGTAAGCTGTGGCCAATTTGTCCTTGAGACTGACCACAGAGCGGGAGTGTGATGGAGCGCGCACCCCGGCGCTCCCATTTTAGTAGCGGGGGACGGGCGATACCATTTACTAGTTTAAAGGGGAGGGGTGTATTTTCTCGAGTAATTTAATAGTTGCATACCAGTATTGTATGTAAAGACTTGATCACCTTTTATTTGTAAAACTGTGTTAAACCTAAAGATAACAACTTAATCTATTAATAATGCATTTTACACCACTGTACATTTACTTGTTAAATACCCACGTGTGTTGAACTCCCCCGCCTTTACCTGCCCGGTTGGTAGTTCCCAATTTGGGAGGATGTTGAGAAGGCTGAAGCGCTGGCCATTAGAGGCCTAGAGAGAGAGGGGTTAACAGCTTGCTGCCAGGCTGTATGTAAATATGGTTTCATATTTTTTATTGTAGAGTGCCTTTTTTTTGTTCTCAAGCCATGGTGTTTTGTTCAGTTCTTGTCAAGATCATTTTTCCCCCATTAAATCCTCTGTTTTGGCATCCGGACCTGTCTTTGGACCTCCCTCATTCTCCACCTTCACCAAATCCTGTTGCTAGCCAGCCATTCATCCCCAATTCTGGAGGTGACTATCCCGTCAACCTCACATAGCACTCAGTTGTTTTTACATTGGTTATCAAGTCTTAAACTTACCTTGTCATCTGAGACATTGTGAAGAGGATGATGAGCTTTTAAACGTTCCTTGCTGACTGAATCATGTAGTCTCAATGCATTTTTTCTATTTCTTTCAACTTAGGTATAACATTTTTCACACAATATATTTGTTGATACTTCAGGATTCATGCTGAAAGCCTATTTTTATATGACACCAGGAATATTTGTTGCACAGAATCGCTGCAATCAGGGACTTCACATATATACACCGAAAACAAGGTAGGTTTCATTTAGAGCTCCTAATGAATTTAATGTTTAAAAATGAACAGATGTCATTTAATTATATAGAAGTACTTTAATGATATGAGTATATTATGATTACCTTGACTAATTATATAAAAGCAAAATTTAAGGAAATACAGCAGAAATGTTTTTTGTAGAAAAAAATTACAGCAAATTTGACAAAGTGCTCCTGCCACTGTTTTTCAGCTTGCTGTTCTCCCTCAATGTTTTTATTTATAGCCCATTGCATGAAAAATATTACCAATCATTAATTTACCAGGATAAAATTTGGCCAATCTTTTCAAGAATCTATTAAAAGGAATTAGTGTGTGTTGATAGTTAATTTAGGGCCGGTGCAATGCAGTTCTCTTGTACAAATCCTCTTTACTGTATTATCCAAATATATTTCCACAGAATTCCAATTCTATTGTTTTACAGTAAAGCTAAATCTGTCTTCATATAACTCATGCATAGATATGATCACTTAGAAACTCCTCTTCTCTCCAAGAACGTTGTCTCCCATAATTTCCTCTATAATTATTGTAATTTCTCTCTGGGCAGATGGGCAGTAGAATGGTCTTGCTTAGAGGGAACATCTAGTAATTGTATTCCAATGACTATTATTTTGAGGTTATACCCAAAACTGTTTTACAATCAGAACAGATTTAATTGTTGGTGTAGAAAAAGCCAAGGTTGCATCAGTGCAGAAATTCAACATGCCACATTTCACAATGAACTGTCCTGCCAGCTTCACCTGAAAAATTCTCAACTGTTGGAGATGCTGGAAGAACATTGATATTGAACTGAATGTTAAAAGTAAGTGATGTGTTAAGCAGGACAGCTGGAAAAACATTGTACTTTATGCAAAAGAAGCTGCGAAATGCTGTCGCTTCACTAGCAATGAATACTGGCTGACACTGTCAACTGATATTATTCACACTGGATATACAAGTACATGAAAACAGATTTTTACTTTATAATCTTTATTTAGAGATTGAAGTCAGTTGAATTCAGACAGTTGATTGGTTTATTTTCCAGCAGCACTCCACGAGTTCCAATCGTGAACTCGAGGGCCCTCCAGTTGAGCACATTCCCTGGGGTGAAGTACCGTTCATCCATGTAGCGCTGGATCTCACAGGGTGAAAGGACATAGTCCCACATGTGGACATCGGAGACCATGCCAACAAAAGACTGCTTAATGTCAAACCCACCACCATGACTATCCTGCTCCTGTAGACATAGGAGAAAAAAACAACCCAATGTTTAACTGCAAATGTACAATATTTTGTTCTGAAATGAGATTTATATTGTAGATCCAGTATTTTTAGAAAGCACCTGACAATACTACCTACCTGTCCTAACATAATGATAGAGCGTCCTGTGATGTGTGAAGAGCTGGTGAATTGCCTGGAACTGGATTCTCCATTCAACCACAGCTGCGCCAGTCCAGACTGAGAGTCCCAGGTGGAACAAAGAGACTGCCAGGTGTTCAGCTTGTATTCCAGCCCTCCAAACTTCACCGCAATGTTCCTGACAATCACCAACATCTGATCGGCTTGGGTCTCCTTGAAAATCAGGAATTCATTGTCATAAGAGGGTGTGGCCAGTGAGAACAGGGCATGGTTTCTGCTGAGGTTTGTAAAGGACCTGTAGGCAGACAAAATAAATCACCATATGTCTTTCACAGTCAGGGTTACAGTTGGTTCCATCATGCCTTTTCATGTATGTGTTACCTTAGACAAACAGTTACAGCACAGAAATCCTCCTTTGATTTATTCAGCCTCACGTGAGCTGTGTTGGTCTCTTGTGGGAAGGTGAACATTTTTCCTGAAAGGTCTAAACCGGCACTATTCAGACAGTTGGTTTGTTTATTTTCCAGCAGCACTTTTCCTATAATCTGGAACTCGAGGGCCCTCCAGTTGAGGACATTCCCTGGGGTGATGTACCGTTCATCCATGTAGCGCTGGATCTCACAGGATGAAAGGACATAGTCCCACATGTGGACATCGGAGACCATGCCAACAAAAGACTGCTTAATGTCAAACCCACCACCATGACTATCCTGCTCCTGTAGACATGGCAGAAAAAAATAAATAAATAAAAAAACCACACGTGTAACTGCAAAAATATTGGACAATATTTTGTTCTGAAATGATGTATATTGTAGCTGTCCAGTATTTTTAGGACGCACCTAACAATACTACCTACCTGTCCTAACGTAATGATAGAGCGTCCTGTGATGTGTGAAGAGCTGGTGAATTGCCTGGAACTGGATTTTCCATTCAACCACAGCTGCACCAGTCCAGACCGAGAGTCCCAGGTGGAACAAAGAGACTGCCAGGTGTTCAGCTTGTATTCCAGCCCTCCAAACTTCACCGCAATGTTCCTGACAATCACCAAGATCTGATTGGCTACAGTGTCCTTGAAAATCAGGAAATCATTGCCAGTAGAGGGTGTGGCCAGTGAGAACAGGGCATGGCTTCTGCTGAGGTTTGTAAAGGACCTGTAGGCATACAAAATAAATCACCATGAAATGTCTTTCACAGTCAGGGTTACAGTTGGTTCCATCTTGCCTTTTCATGTATGTGTTACCTTAGACAGACAGTTACAGCACTGAAATGCTTTGGTGTATTCAGCCTCACGTGAGCTGTGTTGCTCTCTTGTGGGAAGATGAACATTCTTCCTGAAAGGTCTAAACAGACAATGCAGAATGCAAATTAAATATGAACAAATTCATTACACAGTAGAGAATATCCAATGGAAATACTGCATGTAATTAAGCCATTTGTGTAAATACTTTTCCTTTTTCAAGCAGAGAATTTTAAAGCTTGATAAAATGCCTTTTACAAATGTATTTCCCTTTGAAAAACTGCAAACCTAGTAATATAGTATGTAAACTGAAGCTATTCACCATTTAAAAAAACAAAACGACCACGTGGATTAGTTGTGGAAGCAACCTTGACAGTGCTGGATTTACTAGGAATGTACTGCAGGAATACTGTAATGTACACAGTCTTACAACATAAGCATTTCTTTGTTGTTTGTTGTGTTGTTTGTTCAATTTCTTGTTCTCTTTATTGGATTATTTGTTTACTATAATGTAATTTTTTTTTTTAACTAAAAAACAAAACAAAACACAATAGGTGCATGCCTATGGACGTTAAGTGGCATTTGTAACTTCTAAAGAGATACAATCCATTTTGCCCATCAGCATTCATACAGTCTGCAGTTAATACAACACCTAATACTTTCCACCCCATTAAATAAAAAATAAAATAAAAACTAAGGTGTGTACCTTGATGAGAAGCAACACATGCTGTCAGCGTCGCCAACAGAAGAAATAACTTCATCTAATGCAAAGACAACAGATAGACACCATGCAAAATGCTCTGATTAAATTAAAGCCATTTACTACTACCACTACCAATTTGTTATTTAGCGGTTACTGGCCTGAAAAACTGTTAAGAGTTCCTCTTTGTTGTTGCAGTGGATATCACGTCTTGAGCTTACCTTCTGGTTGATGTAAGTGTCAGGATGTCGTTGCTGTGGTTGTCTTTGCGTTACCAGTTCCTGAGGGTGTTGCTGCTGGAGATATCTGGCTGGCCAACGACAGAAGATCCAGCTGCATCAGACCGGCTTAAATGGTGTTGATGGCCAATTAGACTGCGCAATGTTCCTCCCGCATCGTGGGGAGGGGGCAGTGTTTTCTAGTTTAGATTTTTGTTGTTAAGTTTTTGACAAACTGTGTTTGGATATTGTTTGATTTTTGTTTGATTAGTTAGCATTAGGTAGCTCTGTGCTGACATAGGTTTTGGTTAGTGTCATTTGTTTAAATTGTTATGTCTTAGTCCACCCCCCTGTGTGTCTGAATGGTCTAATCAGCCACTCATGGCTCAGGTGGTAGGTTGGTTTTGTATCATAAGTTTTTTTTTGTAACTAAAAAAAAGAGAACTTGTATAAGACAGGAACATGTCTTAGACACATGCTTAACCTTTTAGACTGGACTTAACTTTACATCTTCAATCTTCAAAGGTTTTCATTGATTCACAGTAATACTCATGAACACAGCATAGTTAGTTAGTCTTCTTAAAGTGGGCAGTAACATTAGTCCTACATAGGCTGACTGGTAGGCTATTGATGGTCCAGGCCTATATCTGAGGGTTACGGCAACATGGCTTTTGTGTTGGTTTTGTTGTAAGTGTTGTAATTTACCTTTTTGTTGTACCGACATTTGATGTTGAATGATTTGCAACATCCCCCAGAGAACATTTCTTTTTTAGCTCTTGTTTATTTGATTCACTTATGTGTCTCATTTGTTTAAATAAAAAGTAGGTAGATAACTTATTGCACTTTTACTTTAGCACAAGTTATGCTCTTAGTTGTTTGTTTAGGAAGGAAATGCACTTACGATTTCTGGTGAATAGTAGTTCTCTATCTACCTATGTTGAATGCAATTATTGTAAGTCGCTTTGGATAAAAGCGTCTGCTAAATGACTGTAATGTAACAGGGTGCCGTTGGAGGTGAGCCCGTGGAGGACTGGCTGCCCAGGCAGGGGGAGTTTCCAGGTGAGCTAGCTGACCTCTATGAACTGGTGCGAAATTCCATCAGATCCCAAGAGAGGCTGGCTTTTCAACAAGAACAGCGGTGGCGAAGTGTGCAGGTCGAAATCAACTCGTTCGAGATGAGTTGGAGATGGACAGGCAGGGAGAAGTGCTGAAGACCTTGACCTATCCCACTTACCCGCACAGCAGCAGAAAGAGACTGAGGCCATCTTCCCTCCTGACCTTCTTCAAAACAAGCTGGGTTATACCACAGTAGTGGAGCATGACATTCCGCTCATCTACCTACCTACTTTGCCCTGTCAGAAACATGGCTGACTGAATCGACAGAAATGTTCTATGATATAGCTTTGTATAAGGCAGTTCACCGCTGTAGACCACGGAGAACTGGGGGTGGTGTGTCCATTTACGTCCATACCAGCCTACAATTCTGTGTTAGAGAAGATCTGGCTCGTGAATTGAAAAACATTGATGTTGAAGTCCTCTTCATAGGAATTACTTTCTGCTCTTTTTTCGGTGGTAGAAATGTTATTATTGCATGTGTTTATAGGCCTCCTGATACAGATATAGGAAGTTTTAATGAAATGCTTGGTTCGACATTGGATAGGATAAATATGGAAAGGAAATTGTGTTTTCTACTAGGGGACTTTAATCTTGATTTACTTAAAGGTGAAACTCAAGCTCGGACATCAGACTTTCTTAACATTTTGTTTTCCAGTTTTTTTTCATCCCCTTATTTACAAGCCAACAAGAGTGACTAAATCATCTGCCACCCTAATTGACAACATCTTTACGAACTCTGTGACTAATACAACTAAATCAGGCATACTTTTCACTGATATCTCAGATCATTTTCCCATCTTTCATTTCTCCCTCTCTGACAAGATTGGGCTCATTGGTACAGGTTCCTGCACTGAATGTCGAATATTTAATCTGCAAAATACTGAGCGGTTCAAAAGGCTGATTGATGATATTTCATGGGAAAATGTTTATAAATATACAGATGCTGAGTCTGCTTACCAGACTTTTATGATAACCTTCAATTCTGTATTTCATTCATGCTTTCCACTGGTACAATCAAAAAAGAGAATCGCTGAAGTAAATAAGAAACCTTGGTATACATCCGGCCTCCATAAATCCTCAATAACCAAAAATAAATTATATAAGCGGTTCCTTACCAATCCCACACCTCTGAATTCGGCAAAGTATAAAACATATAGAAATAAATACAATCATCTAATTCGGATATCTAAAAAAATATACTACAGCAACAAATTTAAAGAATATTCCACTAACATCAAGTCCTCTTGGAAAGTTATCAATCAACTTATGAACAAACGAAAGGCTTTTGCACCTCACCCATCAGAGTTCAATGAGGGTGGTGTAACATTTAATGATCCATATATCATTTCTTGTGAATTTAATAATTTTTTTGCTCAAGTGGGTTCCTCTTTGTCAAAGAACATCAAACCATCTAATGGTAATCCATTGGACTACATAAAGGGTAACTTCCCCCCCCTTTTACAGTTTGAAAATACCGACACATTAGAGGTGCTGGAAATCATTGGCAAATTGAAACTGGCTGCTCCGGGCCATGACGATATTTGTGCTTCATTGATTAAATCTGTGTCTTCATCTATTTTAGAACCATTAACGTATATTTTTAATTTATCGTTGCAGACGGGATGTGTGCCTAATGGTCTAAAAATTGCTAAAGTTATCCCCCTTTATAAAACTGGGGACCCAAGATCATTCAATAACTATCGACCGATTTCTATTTTACCATGTTTCTCAAAAAATTTAGAAAAGCTGGTATATAAAAGAATGTTATCTCATCTAAACAAACACAGTATTTTACACGAGCACCAATATGGTTTTCGGGAAAATCACTCTACTGATATGGCCCTCTTACAGCTGGTAGAAAAAATCTATACAGCCATAAATAACAATGAATATGCATTAGGTATTTTTTTAGATTTATCCAAAGCCTTTGATACTGTTGACCACACTATTTTGCTTTCTAAGTTATGTTGTTATGGTTTTCAGGATTATTCATATAATTGGCTCGCCAGTTATGTTTCTAATCGTGAACAATTTGTCTATGTCAATGGTTGTACATCTTCCAGAGCCCAGTTAACGCATGGTGTCCCCCAGGGCTCCATACTTGGTCCGTTATTGTTCCTTGTTTACATTAATGATCTTGCAACTGTGTCTTCCACTGTACTACCAATACTTTTTGCAGATGATACAAATTTGATTTTGACTCACAGTCATTTTGATTCTCTAATCAGTGAAGCTAATTCTGGCATAATACAATTTTCTGAATGGTTCCAGATAAATAAGTTATCATTACATATAAAAAAATCTAATTTTATTATATTTACAGGCAAAAATAAAAAATATTGTAAATCCAGTGTTAAGATCTCAATTGGGGATAACGATATAACTCAGGTTTCTTGTGCCAAATTTTTAGGGGTTTTAATTGATGAGAGGTTGTCATGGACTGAGCATATTAAGCTTGTTAATAACAAAGTAATGAAGTCTATTGGTATCATCAGAAAAAATAGTGGTTTTATATCTCAGAATGCCCTCAACATACTGTATTATAGTTTAATTTATCCACATGTTAGTTATTGTAATATTGTTTGGGCTAGCACATATCCTACTAATTTACAGAAATTATTCATCACACAAAAGAAATTTGTTAGATTAGCCACCTCCTCTAATTACTTGTCTCCATCTGCCCCTCTATTTAAGAATCTTAACATATTGTCAATTTATGACATTAATACACTTCAATCTTGTATATTTATTTATAAATATATTCATCTTTCACATTTGCTTCCCAAATCTTTCAATTATTTTTTTACAGTTAACTCTCAGGTCCATTCTTACAATACAAGACACACTAATAAACTTCATCCTCCTTTTTGCCGCACTACACATAGTCAGTTTTCTTTTACTTACAGAGGTTCCTTACTTTGGAATTCTCATCTTCATGTAGCAAAAATATCTTCATCCCTGATTAATTTTAAGTCCAGACTGAAGGCCCATCTGATATATCAAGATTCCCAATAGTTTCTTTTCCTAGCATAGTTATCATTAGATCACCAACAACTATACATGCTCACACACAATCATTTTACACTTATACATACTCATAATTTTATTTTGACTTTTTTTGTTATAATAAGCCACTTGTATTGCTTTCTTTTTTGTTGTTGTTGAATTATTATTTTTTTAAATCTTTTTTAATATTTTTTGGGGAGGTGTTTTGTATAAGCCCATATAGGCTTTTTTAACCTCTCCCGCACTTATTATTCTTGTTTCATTTCTGTTTTTGTAATTATTCTTGATTTTTATGGTGCAAATAAATGAATAAAATAAAATATATAAAAAGTAAAGATCCCACTCCAGTCCGTCAACGGATATACAGGATCCCAGAGAGGATGCTTCCTGTCCTGAAGTCAGAGCTGGAGATTATGCTGGCTCTGGGGGTCATTGAGAGGTCATACAGCGAATGGAGTAACCTGATAGTCCTGGTACCGAAGAAAGACGGCAGTATTCGATTTTGTATTGATTTTAGGAAGATCAATCTCCAGTCCTACGTTGATGCCTATCCTACCCCCTGACTGGAGGACCTCATTGAACGTCTGGGTAAGGCCCGGTACATCACTACAATCGATCTTTGCAAAGGCTATTGGCAGGTGCCCCTCAAGCCAGGAGCCAAGCCTCACACTGCTTTCCGGACCCCCCAAGGGCTCTACCAGTTCACTGTTATGCCCTTTGGTCTACAGGGGGCGCCGGCAACTTTCCAACATCTCATGGACAGGGTGCTGACCAACACTGAGTCCTGTGCCGCTGCCTACCTTGATGACATTGTGGTATACAGTCTGACCTGGGAGGAGCATTTGCAGCATTTGGGTGAGGTTCTGCAGCGTCTCTCCTGTGCTGGCCTCACGGTCCAGCCAAAGAAATGTAGCCTGGCTAAGCAAGAAGCCAAGTACCTGGGCTACCTCCTGGGGGGAGGAGTAATCAGACCCCAACAAGACAAAGTGCAAGCTGTGCGAGACTGCCCTCATCCCTGCACCAAGACAGAGGTCAAGTCCTTCATTGGGCTCGCTGGGTGGTACAGGAGGTTAGTGCCCAACTTTTCTACCCTTGCTGCCCCTCTGACTGACCTCACCCGGAAGTCTGGGACCAGCCAGATTCAATGGGAAGAGAAGCATGAGGAAGCCTTCCTCAAACTCAAAGAAGCTCTGTGTAATGACCCAGTGGTACAGAGTCCAGATTTCAACCAGCCCTTCACTGTGCAGACTGACGCCTCAGGGGTGGGCCTGAGGGCGATACTGCTACAAGGAGAAGAAGGGAACCAGAAACCCGTGGCCTATGTGAGTCGTAAGCTGTGGCCAATTTGTCCTTGAGACTGACCACAGAGCGGGAGTGTGATGGAGCGCGCACCCCGGCGCTCCCATTTTAGTAGCGGGGGACGGGCGATACCATTTACTAGTTTAAAGGGGAGGGGTGTATTTTCTCGAGTAATTTAATAGTTTCATACCACTATTGTATGTAAAGACTTGATCACCTTTTATTTGTAAAACTGTGTTAAACCTAAAGATAACAACTTAATCTATTAATAATGCATTTTACACCACTGTACATTTACTTGTTGTTAAATGCCCACGTGTGTTGAACTCCCCCGCCTTTACCTGCCCGGTTGGTAGTTCCCAATTTGGGAGGATGTTGAGAAGGCTTAAGAGCTGGCCATTAGAGGCCTAGAGAGAGAGGGGTTAACAGCTTGCTGCCAGGCTGTATGTATGTTTCATATTTTTTATTGTAGAGTGCCTTTTTTTGTTCTCAAGCCATGGTGTTTTGTTCAGTTCTTGTCAAGATCATTTTTCCCCATTAAATCCTCTGTTTTGGCATCCGGACCTGTCTTTGGACCTCCCTCATTCTCCACCTTCACCAAATCCTGTTGCTAGCCAGCCATTCATCCCCAATTCTGGAGGTGACTATCCCGTCAACCTCACATAGCACTCAGTTGTTTTTACATTGGTTATCAAGTCTTAAACTTACCTTGTCATCTGAGACATTGTGAAGAGGATGATGAGCTTTTAAACGTTCCTTGCTGACTGAATCATGTAGTCTCAATGCATTTTTTCTATTTCTTTCAACTTAGGTATAACATTTTTCACACAATACATTTGTTGATACTTCAGGATTCATGCTGAAAGCCTATTTTTATATGACACCAGGAATATTTGTTGCACAGAATCGCTGCAATCAGGGACTTCACATATATACACCGAAAACAAGGTAGGTTTCATTTAGAGCTCCTAATTCATTTGTTTAAAAATGAACAGATATGTCATTTAATTATATATGCTCCTGCCACTGTTTTTCAGCTTGCTGTTCTCCCTCCTTCTCAATGTTTTTATTTATAGCCCATTGCATGAAAAATATTGCCCATCATTAATTTACCAGGATAAAATTTGGCCAATCTTTTCAAGAAATCTTATTAAAAGGAATTAGTGTGTGTTGATAGTTAATTTAGGGCCGGTGCAATGCAGTTCTCTTGTACAAATCCTCTTTACTGTATTATCCAAATATATTTCCACAGAATTCGAATCCTATTGTTTTACAGTAAAGCTAAATCTGTCTTCATATAACTCATGCGTCGATATGAAGATCACTTAGAAACTCCTCTTCTCTCCAAGAACGTTGTCTCCCATAATTTCCTCTATAATTGTAATTTCTCTCTGGGCAGATGGGCAGTAGAATGGTCTTGCTTAGAGGGAACATCTAGTAATTGTATTCCAATGACAATTATTTTGAGGTTATACCCAAAACTGTTTTCCAATCAGAACAGATTTAATAGTTGTTGTAGAAAAAGCCAAGGTTGCATCAGTGCAGAAATTCAACATGCCACATTTCACAATGAACTGTCCTGCCAGCTTCACCTGAAAAATTCTCAACTGTTGGGGATGCTGGAAGAACATTGATATTGAACTGAATGTTAAAAGTAAGTGATGTGTTAAGCGGGACAGCTGGAAAAACATTGTCCTTCATGCAAAAGAAGCTGCGAAATGCTGTTGCTTCACTAGCAATGAATACCGGCTGACACTGTCAACTGATATTATTCACACTGGCTATACAAGTACATGAAGTCTGATTTTTACTTCATAATCTTTATTTAGAGATTGAAGTCAGGTTAATTCAGACACTTGATTGGTTTATTTTCCAGCAGCACTCCACGAGTTCCAATCGTGAACTCGAGGGCCCTCCAGTTGAGCACATTCCCTGGGGTGAAGTACCGTTCATCCATGTAGCGCTGGATCTCACAGGGTGAAAGGACAGAGTCCCACATGTGGACATCGGAGACCATGCCAACAAAAGACTTAGTGTCAGACCCACTACAATGACTATCCTGCTCCTGTAGACAGGAGAAAAAAAACAAAAACAAAAAACATTTGTTTAACTGCAAATGTTATTGTACAATATTTTGTTCTGAAATGAGATCTATATTGTAGATGCACAAATCATAGATTAGCAATCCACAGTATTTTTAGAAAGCACCTGACAATACTACCTACCTGTCCTAATGTAATGATGGAGTGTCCTGTGATGTGTGAAGAGCTGGTGGATTGCCTGGAACTGGATTTTCCATTCAACCACAGCTGCACCAGTCCAGACTGAGAGTCCCAGGTGGAACAAAGAGACTGCCAGGTGTTCAGCTTGTATTCCAGCCCTCCAAACCATGGCTCAATGTTCCTGACAGACAGCGAGATCTGATTGGCTTGGGTCTCCTTGAAAATCAGGAATTCATTGTCATAAGAGGGTGTGGCCAGTGAGAACAGGGCGTAGTTTTTGCTGAGGTTTGTAAAGAACCTGTAGGCATACAAAATAAATCACCATATGTCTTTCACAGTCAGGGTTACAGTTGGTTCCATCATGCCTTTTCATGTATGCGTTACCTTAGACAGACAGTTACAGCACTGAAATCCTCCTTTGATGTAGTCAGCCTCACGTGAGCTGTGGAGCTGTTGGTCTCTTGTGGGAAGGTGAACATTTTTCCTGAAAGGTCTAAACCGGCACTATTCAGACAGTTGGTTTGTTTATTTTCTAGCAGCACTTTCCCTATAATCTGGAACTCGAGGGCCCTCCAGTTGAACACATTCCCTGGGGTGACGTACCGTTCATCCATGTAGCGCTGGATCTCACAGGGTGAAAGGACATAGTCCCACATGTGGACATCGGAGACCATGCCAACGAAAGACTGCTTAATGTCAAACCCACTACCATGACGATCCTGCTCCTGTAGACATAGGAGAAAAAACATGCAACTGCAAAAGTTCTTGTACAATATTTTGTTCTGAGATGAGATCTCTATTTTAGCACAGTATTTTTAGGAAGCGCCTAACAATACTACCTACCTGTCCTAACGTAATGATAGATCGTCCTGTGATGTGTGAAGAGCTGGTGGATTGCCTGGAACTGGATTTTCCATTCAACCACAGCTGCGCCAGTCCAGACCGAGAGTCCCAGGTGGAACAAAGAGACTGCCAGGTGTTCAGCTTGTATTCCAGCCCTCCAAACTTCACCGCAATGTTCCTGACAATCACCAAGATCTGATTGGCTACAGTGTCCTTGAAAATCAGGAAATCATTGCCAGTAGAAGGCGTGGCCAGTGAGAACAGGGCGTGGTTTCTGCTGAGGTTTGTAAAGGACCTGTAGGCATACAAAATAAAATCACCATGAAATGTCTTTCACAGTCAGGGTTACAGTTGGTTCCATCATGCCTTTTCATGCATGTTTTACCTTAGACAGACGGTTACAGCACTGAAATCCTTTGATGTATTCAGCCTCACGTGAGCTGTGTTGGTCTCTTGTGGGAAGATGAACATTCTTCCTGAAAGGTCTAAACCGACAACAATGCAAATTAAATATGAACAAATGTATTACACAGTAGATAATATCCTATGGAAATAAATGTAATTTATAACATGATATTTTTGTGTAAATACTTTCCTTTTTTAAGCAGAAGAGAATTTTAAAGCTTGATAAAATGCCTTTTACAAACTTATTTCCCTTTGAAAACTTGCAAACCACCTAGTAATATAGTATATAAACTGAAGCTATTCACTGTTAAAAAAAAAAAAGCCACCATGTGGATTAGTCGAGGAAGCAGCCTTGACACGTGCTGATTTACTGTATATTTACTACAAATGTACTGCAGGAATACTGTAATGTACAGTCTTATAATGAAAGCATTTCTTTGTGTTGTTTTTGTTACCAATTATTCAATTTCTTGTTTTCTTTATTGGATTACTTGTTTACAATGATGTAAAAAAAATCCAGCTGTTTTTACAAAAAAAAAAGACAATAGGTGCATGCCTATGGACATGAAGTGGTATTTCTAACTTATAAAAAGATACAATCTATTTTGCCCATCAGCATTCATACAGAGTATATAGTTAATACAATACCTAATACTTTTCACTCCATTAGATAAAAAAATAAAAGAACTAAGGTGGTACCTTGATGAGAAGCAACACATGCTGTTAGCGTCGCCAACAGAAGAAACAACTTCATCTAATGCAAAGACAACAAATACACACCATGCAAAATGCTCTGATTAAATTAAATCCATTTACTACTACCACTACCAATTTGTTATTTAGCTGTTACTGGCCTGTTGTTGCAATAGATAGAAAAACTCTTAAAAGTTCCTCTATAACGTTGCAGTGGATATCACGTCTTGAGCTTACCTTCTGGTTGATGTAAGTGTCAGGATGTTGTTGCTGTGGTTGTCTTTGCGTTACCAGTTCCTGGGGGCGTTGCTGCTGGAGATATCTGGCTGGCCAACGACAGAAGATCCAGCTGCATCAGACCGGCTTAAATGGTGTTGATGGCTAATTGGACTGCACAATGTTCCTCCCGCATCGTGGGGAGGGGGCAGTGTTTTCTAGTTTTGATTTTTGTTATTAACTTTTTGACAAACTGTGTTTGGATATTGTTTGATTAGTTAGCATTAGTTAGCTCTGTGCTGACATAGGTTTTGGTTAGTGTACTTTGTTTAAATGGTTATGTCTTAGTGTACCCCCCTGTGTGTCTGAATGGTCTGATCAGCCACTATATGAGTTTTCCTCATGGCTCAGATGATAGGTTGGTTTTGTGTTGTTTAGTGTGATTTTGTTAGTGCTGTTATGACCGCTTTTATGGGCCCAGAATTATTATCATAAATTGTTTTGGTTTTTTTGTAACTAAAAAAAAAGAGAACTTGTCTAAGACAGGAACATGTCTTAGACACACATGCTTAACCTTTTAGCCTGTACTTAACTTTACATCTTCAGTAGTTCATTACTTCAATACACTCAATTGTACAAGACAGCTGGGGCCTGTTCCAAGAAGCGGGTTTAGTGAAAACTCTGAGTTTGGTAACCCTGAGATGAGGGAAACTCTGGGTTTTCTGTTCCAGAAAGAGAGGTAACTCAAACTCTGATTCAGTTACCATGGTAACTGACTCTGTGAACCTAACCTCCTCGCTGGCAGGTTTTCTTGAACAAACCCTGACTTTCTCCCTGTCTCCTCCCTCTGCTGAACCTGAAGCAGCTGTCGGATATGACGTGTCCTTTCCTCGGTAACCCGATTGATATTCAAGCCGAAGTAATTCGCATATCCTTACTTTGGGAGAGGATTTTGAGAACCCGATTAGATGTTCTATGTCCAGGATGGAAGAGCTGTCCGAGATATAATATGCCGTTTACAGTTCACGGATTAATCTACCTTCACCCCCGAGCAGTCAAATAAAGACACCTTTCATTTGGTCTTCTTTATTTCCTACAAATACAAAAGCAACAGTTAGTATTTTATATTGTTCCAACAACACATTTCACCTGTGACCATGCACCCACCTCTAACTTATATTTGAGTAATGACATTTTTAGAGCTGCCTTTCTAATTTGCCACCTCAAGTACACTGTTTGAAGTATGTCTGACCCAGACAACTCAGTTGGTAGAGCATGAGACTCTCAGTCTCAGGGTTGTGGGTTTGATCCCTACATAGTATTAACTATCACCTTTATAAGTCACTTTGGATAAAAGCGTCAATTCAATGACTCTATTGTAATGTTTTATATTTCATTTTCAGCTGCTGCCAAGTGCGCTTTGAGCCCGTGGGATTGCACCTAAATGACATTTTTTTTTTCCATATAGATAATATTATAAGAAAGTGTGGTTAAATGAATACACTACTTCATTCAAATGTATGGATTGACTCGGGCAGCGATTCTCTCCCACGCCAATTCCCTCTCCATTACGACTCTTCTGCTTGCTGGTTGCCATGCTGAATCGTAGTATCGGACCTCCATTGATGATGGCTTTTTGTTGTCGTCGCGCACGCGCTTAACTCAAGGTGAACATACTCAAAGTTGATTGAACTAACTCAAATCAGCCGTTCTGGAACCGAAATCTCAGACTTGGCCATCTCGGAATGAATCAACTCAGAATGCAGGGTTAGACTCAGAGTTTGCTGAACCTGCTTCTTGGAACAGGCCCCTGCTGAACGTCAAACCTTCACACTAGTTCATTATTAGGTTTTTAACAAAAGGTTTTCATTGATTCACAGTAATACTCATGAACACAGCATAGTTAGTTAGTCTTCTTAAAGTGGGCAGTAACATTAGTCCTACATAGGCTGACTGGTAGGCTATTGATGGTCCAGGCCTATATCTGAGGGTTACGGCAACATGGCTTTTGTGTTGGTTTTGTTGTAAGTGTTGTAATTTACCTTTTTGTTGTACCGACATTTGATGTTGAATGATTTGCAACATCCCCCAGAGAACATTTGTTTATTAGCTCTTGTTAATTTGATTCACTTATGTGTGTCATTTGTTTAAATAAAAAGTAGGTAGATAACTTATTGCACTTTTACCTTAGCACTAGTTATGCTCTTAGTTGCTTGTTTAGGAAGGAAATGCACTTACGATTTCTGGTGTGTTGCATTACAGACTATTGCGGTGGATTGACTACTACTACTGCTACTGACTGTTGACTACTGCCGTGGAGAAATTGATTTCTCTTCCTCTTCTACAACCCCTGGCAAAAATTATGTAATCAGCACACTTTTCACCTCACCTTGAATTTTTTCCTCTACTTGATCTGGAAAAAAGTATGTCAGTAATTAAAATATTTTAATCTAATTTGTTTGAGGTATGTTTCATAAAGACAGAATGTTCAGCTATTAAACAAAATTAGTTTTGTGTCAGATCTGTGATTTGTTTATTTGCTATGAAGTAAAAAAGCTGGATGAACATCCTCTAAGTGTGCTGATTCCATAATTTTTGCCAGGGGTTGTATGATGGATTTCTACCTGTATGATTGTTGAATGTTGGTGCAAAATGGTGAGTCTAGATGAATATGATGCCAATACAACATACAAATGTTTTTAGAGTCACAAATGTGAATGAACTTGTGCACAGCAATCACAACTTACGCGTTTTTTCAAATGTAAAAAAGAAAATGTGTGTACAGCAAAAAAGATTTGTGCACATCTCATAAGTACAAATCCTGTCTTGTGAGTCTTGAATATGCATTTGTCAATATGCACGCATGTGTGGATCTCAAGTTGTGGAGACACAAAACTTCAAATGGTTTTGGCACTATATTTCCATGTACCATGAGGAAAAAATCCATACATGTATGCACCAATCATCAATAAAATTGCCTCCAAGCTTATAACCAATCAGTGAGCAGCAACATTATGCACGACCACTGGAGCATAAGTGAAGGTCTACAGCGCAACTGGACATTCATTCAAGTATGTATGTATGGCGGACTGACTGATAACAGATAATATGGTTTAAGGTTTACAAGCTTGAGATTTACAGTGTAAACTCTTAGATACCCACACTATGTTTTGTGAAAATCTTGTGAAAGTAGGACCACTACAAGACAAATTGAAAGGTGCATGCATTATTCGGCAGGGCTTGTGTTGTACCTGCCGGGAAATGCATGACCCCTGATCTAAGGCCAGTTAATAATTTCTACTCGGCATGAATACATTTTCATTAAATATTACTCACCTCCTGCATTTCAGCCATATTTTCAAGAACATCCAGTTGTGCTGTGCAAAACGTTGCTGCTCACTGATTGGTTACGAGCTCTGGAGGCAATTTTATTGATGATTGGTGCATACATGTATGGATTTTTTCCTCATGGTACATGGAAATATAGTGCCAAAACCATTTGAAGTTTTGTGTCTCCACAACTTGAGATCCACACATGTGTGCCTATTGACAAATCTATATTCAAGACTCACAAGGCAGGATTTGTACTTGTGAGATGTGCAAAAACATTTTTTGCTGTGCACAAATATTTTTTGCTGTGCACACATTTATTTTTTACATTTGTGACTCGGAAAAAGCACGCATAAGTTGTGATTGCTCTGCACAAAACTTCATTCACATCTCTAAAAACATTTGTAAGTTATATTGGCATCATATTCACTCCATAGGCTCTCTCTCTTTTGTCTCCTCACCCTCCTCATCTCTTGCTCCCAGCCCCTCTCCCTCCCTGCCTTTCTCTTACCAACCACTAATGTGTAATTAGAGCTGATAAATTGGATTGGGTTGATAACATTACATTACTTTGAGCCACTGTCGTTCTGCAGTATACAGCACAGTACTGACTATCAAGTGAAACTTATCTCACTCGGTCCTTACTTACCCAGCATGCAACAGGGCCTGGGCAGGGACAGGAAGGGACAGGGTGACCTTAGCTCCATTTTCACTCATCCCCTTCATGTAGGATCATAGTTTGTTTTCGAATCAATTGAGGATAATGCTTTTTTTTTTATATTCAAGTTACATTCAGCAGTTTCAGCATGCTCTGCCTTACTGTCTAGTGTTAAAATGTAGTGTGTTTGTGTGTGTGTGTGTGTGTGTGTGTGTGTGTGTGTGTGTGTGTGTGTGTCTGTGTGTGTGTGTAGTTTTTACCCACCTATCAGCATTACTACCATTTTCTAACTTTTAAATGGTAATAATGCTGAAGATGATGGGGTCACAGTATCCCCACCTATCAGCCACAGTGTACCTTCCTCCTCAGCCACTGCCAGTGTAATGGTCCTTGTTTCAAAAGCTCTTGATATCACGTTAAGAGGGTTGCTGACGCATGTTTGATATAATGGACCCCTCTGCAGCCTATCGCAGCACAGGGTAGTACTGACCTATAGAGCCTTTCCTCGAGCAACTCAGGACCGTCCTTGATCATGAAAAAAATGGATAGACTTTAACCGAACCATGAATGCACAGACTCAGTGTTGGTGTTCAGTAATTGGAGGAGTGGAGAAGGAAGAGGTGTGGGGACAAATTAAATAACTAACTACTTCAGGGTTACACAGTTAGTGGGTGAGGCTACTTAGTTACATGTAGCTATAGTAAGGTCATAAAATATCAGCAACAAACAAGAAGCATCATCATTGTTTTGCCACTCTCTCCTCTTTCCCTCGATCTTTTCCATCTCCTTTTCCTCCTCCTCCTTCTCCCCCCTAATCCTCCTAATCCACTGCCTCTTTCCAGCTAGGCAGAGCTGAAGGCTGTCGGTTCCTCTAAAACTTTTTCATGAGTTTATTCCAGAGGAGATGGTTCTCAACTGGTTTGGTGCCATGGTACACTTCAGCCAAACTCAAAATCCCAAGGTTGCTTGGAACAAATTTCACCTATTCATGAAATGTTTGGAAGTATCACATGAAACCTACCGTGGTTATACAAGACACTGGATAAGGCCCAATTCCTCTTTAGCTTAGGGAGCATGTTGCTTTTGTTCAGAAATCAAGACTGAACTTTACAAGATCATAGGAATAATATACAGTATGTGAACTTTGTGGATTTGCCCATCAGCACACATTGATGTGGCAGCGGCAGCCTGACGTTTATATCTGCCAGCTTGTGATCCAAAGGTTGCCAGTTTCCGGTTTTAATCCCTGGACTCATGAGGAAGTTCAGGCATGGAGTGAAAACAGTAAAGACAGTAATGCCACTCTCTGTCTGTTAACACTGATACGCCCCTTAGCAAGGTGCTCAACCCCAACTGATCCAGTGCAACCGCTCAGTATAGCCAGGAGTTGTGCTGAGCAGCTCTCCGGTGTGAATGCATGCAACTCAATGTCAGTCAGTCAGTGACATTGGTCTGTCTTAACCTTCACTGTTCCTCTGCTCTTTACTCCAATCAGTTTATCAGCAACAGAAACGTGCTGAGATAAGAGATACCAAAGAAAACACTGGCCTACGCACAGGTTCTGATAGGAGTGTGTGTGGTATAGGTGACCTGGCTAGGGGTGACTTTGTTACCACTGGAGGTACCATTGTTGGGAGGGCACCATTTTTAAATGTGTTTAAACGTTATAGTGTGTGTGTGTGTGTGTGTGTGTGTGTGTGTGTGTGTGTGTGTGTGTGGCTCCGTGGGTGTTTGTGCGCATGTGCACATGAATTGGGGAGGTTCATGGTATATAAGCCTTTTCCAGAAGAAGTTTCCTGTTTCTGGTCATTGTGTGTGTGTGAGTGAGAGAGAGTGTGTGTGTGTTTGGGAGTAGATTTAAGTGACAGCCAAGATTCCGGGGGAGAAGAAGGCTCGAGTGGTCTGGACCTCCATTGATTTAGGAGAGGGGTCTCCTATCACACCAGCAACCATGAGTAAAAAGGTAATAGACCTAGCTGATAACCTGATAACCATGATGTTTATTTGTGACTGGTGGTGGAAGTGTTAGGTACAGATTTCTTTCAGAAAAGGAATCTATAATAAAATATAATCTATAATATAATCTATAATATATAAAATCTTAGTACTTATTGCAAGTACGTATTACAGTCCATGAACATCCAAACGGTTCAACAACACTCTTCAACAGTTCAACAGAGGGAAGGAAGATACAGTGTTAGAGTCTGATATTGTACTTTGATCTGATCTTGTATCCAAACCTCTTACTGTATTTTAGCCTCACTGCACTGGATACCTGTGAACTTAGAATAGTTTAAAGATGTTAAAGCTCAACTGAGTAGGGCCCTGGATAGATACTGTTTACAGTATGAGCACAGCCTTAGATCCTCAGGCCTTAGAGCCTTAGATCCTCCCCTTGGGTAACCTGAAATTGGATTAAAAAAAAACTAAAAAAACAGTGATTTTCAGAGAATTTCTTCTAAATAGGTCAACAAACATCAAAGTCTATAATTACCAAAGGGTTTTATTTTCACATCACAAGACTGGACTTTATTTCACTATTGTTTCTTCGATTGCTTTTAATATGTTTTTAAAAAAATATTTCTTACTGTGCTTTTTCATATGGCCCCTTACATATTCAAGTGTTTTCCTTTTTAAATAGAAAACGTAGGTAGGTTATTCAGTCAATCAATCCATGAATGTCAGTCAATGTCATTGAATGACTCAGTCAGCTGATATTGATTGAGAACAGGTGTCATTATGAACATCTGTGGTGTTTGTTGGTGTTTCAGTTATTTACTACTTGACCTGATTCCTAAGTTGCAAAAATCACATTTTGGTTTCAATTCCATGTATTGTTTTTTGCAGCTATTGATATCCCTTGACTTTCTATACATTTTGTCATCCTATGAAATTATCTCAGACTGATTGTTGTTGTACTCAAATCTATCAACGTGTTCTGTCTTTTTTTTCTTTTACTAAAGGGTGTTTCCACATAGAGTTCAAAAGAGCTCTGGGTTGGGTTCATTTTTGGGTTACGTTTGTTTGAAAGCACCAAGACCAAAAGCGGCAATGAAAACAACTTTTCTATGATTACATTTTAGTAGCACTACCTTTGTGTCTTTTTGCCCATTTCTGCCTGTCTGTCTGCCTTCAGGACGCCTACGACATGTTTGAGATGGATGGAGAGATGGACGTCACTGTGAAGAAGAATAAGAAGATGAAGAAGAAGGAGAAACTGGAGGGCATGAAGAAAGAGATGGACATAGTAAGTAGAGAGACAGAGTGATGAGACATGAATATATAACATTTTCTTTTAGATTCATGGTCTTCAAACATTCAGTCTATCTTCAATAATCTATATTTATATGTGAGCTTGCAAGAACACTTCTAAAATCGTTCAGACTTGGCTACTTAGCTTTGTGCTCTGATTATTGATTTCATATTTCATTTAAATTTCAGCAATTCAAGTCCAGTGAATAACCTGTAATGGTACTAATGTAAACTGCTAGAGGTTAAAAAAAAAAGTTTAGGTCAGCAAAAACTGAAAAAGAATGTAAATTCCAGAGCCAAGGTGTCAGTGAGTACAGCTTCCTACACCATCAAAAGGCACTGGGAAACTGGAGGAAACTCTGATAGGAAGAGGTCTGGCAGACCCAAAGTGTCTGAGAGTCAACAGGTTGCGTGATAGGCGGCTCACAGGACAACAGCTTCAAACACAGCTTAACACTGTAAGCAAGTCTTGGAGCTGCAGGTGTTGACAGCTGTTTGACAGGTCGAGTGGCAGTAAGGAAGCCATTGCTAAGATGGCAAAATAAGAAAAAGAGGCTTGCCTGGGCCATGAAGCACCGTATAGTCTCGGTTTCAGGTTTCTTTACTTTTGTGTGCTATATGCAACCCAACTTTTTTTTCACTTTTCATCAATTTCACTTTGATTTGACAAATTGTTAATATAATAATGTTAATATATATGCTGAAATGAAATATTGTAATGTTTTTCATTGACAATACAATCTTGACACAATGGCAACCCATGAGGAAATGGCCATGCCTGTGTGTCCACTGGGTTGTTTGATCAAGCAACTATGAAGGAGATCACTGTCATACACTTGGGTGTGCCCTTTGAATCCATCCTAAAGCTATGGTACCCTCTGTCGCCTCCTGCAGGACGACCATGAAATTACAATTGACGAGCTAGAGATGAGGTACAACACCAGTATCACCAAGGTAAGACCTTCCTTCCTCCCACTTTTTCTTTCTTTCTTTCTTTTTTCTTTCTTTCTTTGAAGGTGACCTTCATTTTCATTTTCTTTCTTTTTTTTATGTCTCTCTTTATGTCTTTATTTATTTTTCGCTACTCCCTTCATTCCTTTCTAAGTTTTCTCTCCTGTTTTTATTTGGTCAAAAGATTCTCTCTCCTCCCCTTATCCCCTCATTACTCTCTCTCTCCCCATCTTTCTCTTCTGCCTGTGTCCAGTGACTCTAATAAGTTATATTAAGCCATGATCACTTTATTCATCTGTTTCTTCTTCTCTCCATCCGCAGGGTCTGACCACCAACTTTGCCAACCAGGTCTTGGAGAGAGACGGTCCTAATGAACTGAGGCCTCCTAAAGGAACTCCAGAGTATGTCAAGTTCGCCAGGCAGCTGGCCGGAGGACTGCAGTGTCTGATGTGGGTTGCTGCCGCCATCTGCTTCATCGCCTTTGGAATTGAACTTGCGAGAGGGAATCTCACCTGCTTTGATAACGTGAGTTATATTTCTATCACTCAGGGCTGTATCGATTTGCTTTATTTTTAGATAGATTTCTGCTTTATTAGATATTACACTATGGAAAAAGACAAGGGAGATCAGAGAGAATTTTGCTGCTATTGTGTAATTGCTTTAAACTGGAAGGAATAGAGAGAGACAGTACAAGAAGAGGCAGAGAGATTGGGAGAATTCAATAGTAGTCCATAGTAACGTCTTCTCTCTCCCCTCCAGCTGTACTTGGCCATCACCCTAATTGCTGTTGTCGTGGTAACTGGTTGCTTTGGTTACTACCAAGAGTTCAAGAGTACCAACATCATCGCCAGCTTCAAGAACCTGGTGCCACAGGTGAGCTAACTATGACTAGAACCAATACAAAGAGAGCTAGGCAATGATGTCAGTGCATGGTTGAAGTTCATCGTTCATGGGACCAGACTTCAATCATCAATGAAACAGTACAGTAAATGTGAACTGAACCCGTCTGCTTGCAAAGCTTGAATACATAGTATGCATTTTCAAAATAAGTTTTCTTTCAAGGTTGATTTTGCAAGGTTTGTTGTGTATTGTGTGTTATACTCATAAATGTATTCTTTTAGTATGAGTATAAATACAAACACCAACCCTTTCAGAACCCATTGGATAATGTTTTTTTTAGTTCCTGGAAAGTTGATAACAAGCCTTAAAATCATGTTTCAGTCTGGTAGACATACACACAGACCCACACTCACAAACTGTCTCTCACTCTATCTCTTGTCTCTCTCTTTGCCTCTCACTTGTCGTCCCCCCCCCATCCTCTCCCCCCCCCCCCCCCACAATAGCAAGCCTTAGTGATCCGTGATGGCAAGAAGAACGAGATCAACGCCAACCAGTTGGTGGTGGGGGATCTGGTGGAGATCAAAGGAGGAGACAGAGTCCCTGCTGACATACGTATCATCTCCTCTCAGGCCTGCAAGGTAGAATACATCCATCCATACATCCATAAATACTAACACAGGAAAGAAAGAAATACGATATGATAAAGCAAATTAACTCTATTTGTCTCTATGTGTTTTGTATGTCAGGTTGACAACTCGTCTCTGACTGGGGAGTCTGAACCGCAGACCAGGAGTCCAGAATGTACTCATGAGAATCCACTGGAGACAAGGAACATCGCTTTCTTCTCTACCACCTGTCTGGAAGGTACAGTACACAGTACACAGTACAAATACAAATACATAGACACATTTTTATTATTACCTTTATTTATCCATGGAAAGTTGACTGAGCAAGCTTCCAGCGATGGCATGCTATACATTCATGCAATTCCATACTTTCCTCTCCCCTCCTCCCCCGTCCCATCCTGTGCAGGTATAGCTACTGGTATGATCATTAACACAGGTGACCGTACCATCATCGGCCGTATTGCCACCTTGGCTAGCGGGGTTGGCAACGAGAAGACACCCATCGCCATAGAAATCGAACATTTTGTGGACATCATCGCCGGTTTAGCCATCTTTTTTGGCTTTACCTTCTTTGTGGTTGCCATGTTTATTGGATACGCCTTCCTGGAAGCCATGATCTTCTTCATGGCTATCGTGGTGGCATACGTGCCAGAGGGGCTGCTTGCTACAGTTACTGTGAGTTACTGTGCTAAATGTGGTTAGGATCCCGTCTATCTTTTAACCAATGAGCTTAGTTTCCATCCAGTCTTCACCATGTAAAATGAATGTGTCTCTCTTCCAGGTGTGTCTGTCTCTGACTGCTAAGCGTCTAGCAAGAAAGAACTGTGTTGTGAAGAACCTGGAAGCTGTGGAGACACTAGGTTAGTACACCAGACATATCTGAGCGGGGCTTGATCCCCTGCCCTTTTACCTGCCTCAAGGGTAAGTGTAAGTAAAGGCAAGTATTCACTGAGAAGAGCTTCATATGAGTCATATGAGTTTTGCTATTATATTTTTTATTGTTGTTGTTCTTGTTCCTTCTCTGTATGACAGTTTCCCATGAGCTGCTCCTTGAAAGAGACATGTTCCAGTGTTTTTTCCAATGAGATTACTCCAATATGTCTGTGTATATGTGTAACCTTCTAACTTCCTTTGTTAAGGCTCCACCTCAGTGATCTGCTCCGATAAGACCGGCACTCTGACCCAAAACAGGATGACTGTAGCTCACCTCTGGTTTGACAACCACATCCACGCTGCTGACACTACTGAAGATCAGTCAGGTAAATGGATGGATGGATGACTGGATAGACAGATAGACAGACTTGTTGGTATTTTTAGTGTAGTGTGTTTCAATGGTAGGTAGTCCTTTGAGATAACGTTGTTGTCCCCCGTTTGGTCTCCAGGTCAGAGTTTCGACCAGTCATCAGAGACGTGGCGCTCCCTGGCTAGAGTGGCTGGCCTGTGCAACAGAGCTATATTCAAACCTGACCAAGAGGGAATACCCATTCCTAAGGTACAACTATCTTATATAACAATCTGTTAGAATGATTACAATAGAGTAAGTTGTTGAATGTTCAATATTTTTTGGGGACATTTTCCATCTGTAAAATTGATAATATAAATAGCTAATGATGTACATTTGAACAATTGCTCTGTGAATCTGAGAAAACATTTGAGCACCCTGTGTGTAATTCCTTCTAGCCAATAGGAACGGTCTAGACAAAGACACTTCATTTTTAATTTTCAACATATTCTAGTTATTGTATTTTTGTCTATATTCTATTCCTTGCTGCCGTAAAGACCCAGTTTCCAATTGGGGAACAATAAAGTTCATATTGTCTTGCAATGATTTGTTCTTACCTTCTCTTACCAACCCACCAACCCACACAGAGGCTAGTGGTCGGAGATGCATCAGAGACAGCTCTGCTGAAATTCACAGAGCTCACTGTAGGCAACATCGAAGACTACCGCAACCGCTTCAAGAAAGTGGTGGAAGTGCCCTTTAACTCCACCAACAAGTTCCAGGTGAGAAGAGAAGGCTTTCTTCTATCCTTCCCTCGTCTTCCCCACCCTACCCCACCTTACCCTACTGTGTGCATTCCTGAAGTTACTGTAATTCCCCCTGGATATAAAAGCACAACTCTCTTTCTTCATCCACTCTCTCACCCACTCTATCCATTCTCTCCTTTTCTCTCCCTCTTTCTGTCCTCCCTAACGCTCTCTAGCTGTCTGTCCATGAGTTGGAGGACCCCATGGACCTGCGCTACCTCTTGGTGATGAAGGGGGCGCCAGAGCGCATCTTAGAGCGCTGCGCCACCATTCTGATAAAAGGCCAGGAGCTTCCTCTGGATGAACAGTGGAAAGAAGCCTTCCAGACGGCCTACATGGACCTGGGAGGACTGGGAGAGAGAGTGCTGGGTTAGAGACTACTTTTCATCATCTTGATTATGAAAACTAAAATTGTGGTGGGCAAATATCTTTGAGCTGTGTGGGAAAAAAGCCTTCAGCAATATAATCAAATGGATTTCTGTTGTAGTATAACTAATGATTAATTGTACATATCTGAATGAGTTTCTTTATGATCACTGAACTTGATTCCCTCCTCTCCTCTCCTGTCCCTCAGGTTTCTGCCATATCTATCTCAATGAGAAAGAGTTTCCTCGTGGCTATAGTTTTGATCCCGATGAGATGAATTTCACCACGTCAGGATTGTGCTTTGCCGGTCTCATCTCCATGATAGACCCTCCCAGAGCCACCGTACCTGATGCAGTGATGAAATGTCGTACTGCTGGGATCAGGGTGTGTTCACGTTGCACCAGTTTCACGTTGTACCATGTGGATTCACAATGTTTCATTCTTCAGCGGGTCAGAAATCAGGCTGCTCTTGATTTCTGGTCAGTGATGGATGTCTATTAAGGCTGTGTGGCTTTCACTTTCACTCAGGTTGTCATGGTGACTGGAGACCATCCAATTACAGCAAAAGCGATAGCAGCGAACGTTGGCATCATCACAGAAGGCAGCGAGACAGTGGAAGACATTGCCACGAGGAAACGCATACCTGTAGAACAAGTCAACAAGAGGTAAATCTGTCACCTCTGTCCACATGTCAGTGTTCATTTCCCACCAGGGCAACGTTGTACATTTCTATGCGATATCTCAGGGAATTCAAGCTCTGTGAACTTAGTCCAGTGGTTTATAACTTATGACTACAACTCAGAAATACACAAACTCACAAATACTGTAGACCAGAATAACCTGAGAATTCAAAGTTTCACATGAGATGAGATGTTCTCAATGATGGTTGAAACTTAAGTTGTGTGTGAGGTATGAAGTGAGGTATGGGTCTCCACTGTGCTGTCCCACATATCAACAGTATTTAGACACGTGTGTGTGTGTGTGTATGTGTGTGTCTGTGTACGCAGGGATGCCCGTGCTTGTGTGATCAATGGTGGTCAGTTGAAGGACATGAGCAGTGAAGAGTTAGACGAGGCGCTACGAAGCCATCCAGAGATGGTGTTTGCCAGAACATCTCCTCAGCAGAAACTCATTATAGTGGAGAGCTGTCAGCGACTGGTATATACACACACACACACACACCTCTTGTTTTACTGTCTCTGTTTTCTTAACCCTTCATCCCTCCTCTTTCTTCTTGATGGGTGGGGAGTAACTAGCTCTGACAGTCTCAGTGAAGAGGTTTACGTACACACAACATTCCTGTTGAGGTTTTATTCAGGCTGTACTGTTTGTAATCATCTTCATCCCCCAATCACAAACATCTCTATATCCCTGTAAGGAATATTCAGAGTGTCAACATGGAAAAAGCTTGTGCTCATATTTGGGTTCCTCGTTAGGATATGATCTTATCAGGGTTATTGTGAATTCTACATAGCATTTTGATACCTGCACACATAACAAATACATACTCTAAGAGATTTACTTTCTCCCCCCTGCCCCCCATCACTCCCAGGGCTCCATTGTTGCGGTGACAGGTGATGGTGTGAACGACTCTCCAGCTCTCAAGAAGGCCGACATCGGCATCGCCATGGGGATCGCCGGGTCAGACGCTGCCAAGAACGCCGCAGACATGATCCTGTTGGACGATAACTTTGCCTCTATTGTCACTGGAGTGGAGCAGGGTGAGACTCAGAGATGGAGAGGGGAGAGTGTGTGTTCCTATGTTAGAGTTAAGGGCCCGTCATGAATTTGTTTTCAGGTTTACCATGTCTCAAGATAAGAATATCTTTCAGCATGCTTTTAAATAAATGTAGCTGGATTAATATGATTTTCATCATATTTTTTAACTTGAATCAAGTCTCCAGATGAAGACTACCCAGATAGTGCCATCCCCCAAACTCAAAAAGGTGTTTTATTTTTCCATTTTTAATACAGAAGATGTCAGAAAGATGGCTGGTTACTGTATCTGAATTGAAGTGAAAAGTCTGATCTAATGAGTTTTCCTTTCAGGCTTCAAGGTAATAAAAACTAGACAATTTGAAAGGGTGTGAAGAATTGTAATATCTAATATATCTATACAGTATGTACCTATTACACAGTATACAATATGTATACATACAGTATACAGGGCACCTTTAAGGGTAATGGTAGCAGTGTGCGAGACAACATGAAGTCAGTAGCATTTACAGACTAAGAACATTCCAGAGTTGACTACCTACATCTGTGTGTGTATGTATGTATGTGTGTGTGTGTGTGTGTGTGTGTGTTTAGGCCGTCTCATCTTTGACAACCTGAAGAAGTCCATTGCCTACACGCTAACCAAGAACATCCCAGAGCTGACACCATATCTGATCTACATCACCGTCAGCGTGCCTCTTCCTCTGGGCTGCATCACCATCCTCTTCATCGAACTGGCCACTGACATTGTGAGTAATTATGTCATTATCATTACACTCATCATTCATCTTCATCGTAGGTGGCGAGTGTCTCTAGCTATCGCCATCATTTCATCCCCACTGTAGGCAGTGATAGATATGCTGTTGGTTTATGCCTCTCTCTCCCGTAGTATCCCTCTGTCTCTCTGGCCTATGAGAAAGCAGAGAGTGACATCATGAACCTGAAGCCCAGGAACCCTCGACGTGATAGGCTGGTAAATGAAGCACTGGCTGTCTACTCATACTTCCAGATAGGTAAGACTGTACGTGTGTGTGTTTGTCTGTGCTGGTATTTAAAACATTATGTACGTTACCAGTGTCCTCAGTTGTATTATACCGGATACTTACATCATAGGGATGCAAAATGTCCACTATGGAAGGAAATTGGGACAAGAAAGAACAAAACAAAGTCTATTTTTATTCTGGCCTGGTTCACCTTAAAACACAACTATTTCTATTCCTTAAAAAGAGCAAGTGTGTAACAACCCTTGGACTGTTTTTCCTTTCTCTCTCTATTCTAGGAGCCATCCAGTCTTTTGCAGGGTTTACAGATTATTTCGCTGCCATGGCCCAGGAGGGCTGGCATCCACTGTTGTGTGTGGGGCTACGCTCTTACTGGGAGGATGTCCACCTCCAGGACTTACAGGACAGCTATGGACAGGAATGGGTTAGTATGAACAACGAGCACAGTAACGACAACGCGTTGTCGTTAAATCTATAACAAGCAACTGTACCAAGAGCACACTTGCAACACTGTTTTTTATCAGTAAGTAAGTCCTTAAGTCCTTGTCCTATCTCCTCTCTTCCCCTCTGCTACAGACCTTCAGTCAGAGGTTGTACCAGCAGTATACCTGCTACACTGTGTTCTTCGTCAGTATAGAAATCTGTCAGATTTCAGATGTGCTGATCAGGAAGACCCGCCGTCTCTCTGTCGTCCAGCAAGGATTCTTCAAGTTAGTACAGGCCAATTTTTTTGTCGATCCATGTCATATTGAAGTAATTAAACCTGAACCATACCTCCAGCTGGGTATCAGTAACCTCTGTGTGTTTATGTGTGTAGGAACCGCGTCCTGGTGTCTGCCATAGTCTTCCAGCTATGCCTGGGTAATCTGCTTTGTTACTGTCCTGGGATGCCCAATATCTTCAACTTCATGCCTATCAGGTAACAGGACACAAGGCCTCTCATTCAGCTGGGCACCGTCTGGATTAGAAATGCTAGTATTATTGATATAAACAAGGTGGAAGTAAATGATTGCTATGGTCCCAAACTGTTTTTAGTAGTTAAGTATAAGCTACTAAAGAGGGAGCCCTGTAGAACACGGTTGTGGTTTATGGTTCTCTCTCCAGGGTCCAGTGGTGGTTTGTTCCCGTTCCATATGGTATTTTAATCTTTGTCTACGATGAGATCAGAAAGTTAGGAGTCAGGAGACATCCAGGAAGTAAGTCAAGATTCTTTATCCATCCCTCCCGTCATTTATCCATCAACCCCTCTGTTCATTCATCCAGTGTATCATTGATCTTGGTCTCACTGTCTCTCAGGTTGGTGGGACCAGGAATTGTACTACTGAGACCAAAGCCATCCATCCAGCTATCCATCCATGCATGCATCCCTCATGCACAGAATGCTGCAAACCCAGTGGACCTTACTCCGTTCACACCCTGCTCCATTCACAAGTCTATATCTCTTTGTGATCTGTGTTTTTATAGCTAAATCTTTTAATGTTCATATTATATTAACATCCAAGAGCCTCCCTAAATCCTCTAAAGAAACTAAAATGGAAATCATTACTGAAAGTCATCATATAATAATTCATACTAATTTGCTCTTTGGCTGAGTGCAGTGTATTTGTACTAATAAAGAATGTCCGATAAATGACTGATAATGATCCCAAATCTGAAGTAGCTGCAGTTTTGTGTATGTACTGGACTTCAGTTCATATCTGTGTATTCAGGCGTGTTGTCTCCATGATTCAAAAGAACGTACTCACAGGTTTCAGCGTCATTCTTTTCTCGCTCTTAGCATTGAATTATTGTTCCTTGCACTTCACTTCACTAGAATACTTATGCTGCACTTACTGTGCATCACTCTGGATAACAGTTTGTATCTCGTCAAAGGTACCGTGTGCAGGATTTCTTCATTGATCTACACAAAACTTTACAAAAGTTTAGTTAATCGTTGAATTGAATTTTGTTTTTGTGACTATTTGGCCACTAGAGGGCTCTGCTGCACTGCTGGACCAGTCAGACACAGGGATGTGTTTGCCTGCAGGGGACGCCAGAGAGCAATGCAATACTGGTTTTGATGAAGCAGCCTAGTCTAACGGAGGCTTGTGCAGATTGTACTATGTCGACTTGGGTGTTGAGAACAGTAGAGATGCACCGAGGTGGTCATAGCCACATTAAGAGAAGGTGTTCACTTAGCTACGTTTCTGGGCGATCGGCTTATACTTGCCCAGTCAAAACAGGAAGCCATAGCACATACCAATATGATGAGGACACAGTACTGACTCCTTTCCTGTGCATATCTTTTCTGGGGCTTTCTGAGTTCAGTGTCATTCAACCTATCATAAGAGTGGGTGGGTGCATTCAAGGTTCCTTTCAAACTGTGTCTCAGACTTTTGGGTTTGATTATGGCATCTGCCCTAGTAGTGTCCAAAGCATGTATAACATAGACAGAACCAAGGGATTCAGGAAGAGCGACCAATCGTTTGTATCCTGGGATAAACCTCATACAGGGAAGCCCACACTGAGTGGAGGCTGCTACTGGTCTGTGTGCTCACTGCAGAAGAGTGTGATGTCTCACCACACTACCCTTCTTGCTGGGGGTGAAGTGAGAATTTGCCAATTTGAGTTGTCTTCTTCCTCTCTCTCATGTGCTCAGTCTGTTGTCCTGCTGATGCTCCATGACACAGCAGGGAGAGCAGTTTGTTTTCAAGTGAACGCAAGAACTGCATGTTCTCCATGGTCAAAGACACAGGAATGAAATGTCTTTGTTTTGTTCCCAAGGCTACTTTATTTTCTGTAGGGTTCACAATGTTTGGGCTCAAAACACCATCTTTATAGATGGGTTTCACCATGTTGCATCATCAGCTCAACGAAACCAAATGCTTACCAGCAGAGAAACAAGCTGACCATCACAATTTGGCCACAGATGGGAGGTGTGACAACAAGTGAAACCAAAGGACTTTCCTCTGTTCCTCTATTCATCTTTCTTTTCCTCTCTCCTGCCGTTTTCTCTTCCTCCTCTTACTCAACCTTCCACATGGCCATCCTGCTGTCACAGTGGAATACCCAGAGGGCAGAAGTTTGTCATTTCTTAGGCATCTCCTCTTTTCTTCCTTTTCTCCACTTTACTCTCCTCTTTTTCCTCCTCTCCTGCATCGCTCCTCTACTCGACTTTCCAGATGGCAATCTTGCCGTCGCGGCAGGCAGAGCCGCTGAGGACGTAGCGGTCCTCGGCAGAACAGAGCGTCTGGATGCTGTCTGAGTGGGCCTGCAGCTCCTTCTCCACCGCATGGCTCTCCGGGTCGACCACCAACACCTGACCTCTCAGCTGACCGTCACACTGACCTCCGACACCACGGCCGCTGCGACAGCCCACCCAGATCTGAGGAGAGGAAAGGACATTAGGATGATGTTGATACCATACCATTTATTACCATATATTTGAGTAATATTCAACATGAGAACATCTGGTCCAAACCAATCATACATTGTCATTACAAGACGCAATCTGACACGACTTGGTCAAAAACTGTAAGAAACACCCGCTTCCTCTTCCACCCGTCACCCCAACACTCCACCCAATGTTCAATGTTATAAATACACCTCACGTACACAAACAATGATGATACCAATCAAATGAACAACACACATGATGGCTCCAAAAGATGTTACTGTATATAATGTTGCCATTTGATATAATAGCTAACCTGGTCCTTGACTCGAATCATACAGGCGACTCCAGAGCTGCCCGGCAGGGAGATTCTCTTAAAGGGACGGCTGTGGTCCTTCATGTGCCACAGACACAGCTCCCCAGAGTCTGCACAACCCGTCCACAACTGGCCTCGCTGCAATACACACATACACACCAAGAGGAGTCACATATATACCTTTAGCACATGCAGACATTTTACTGTGACGAGTTTCTGCCGTCCCTCATCAAATCCAGGCAAGCTGTGGCCTTCAACATGCACATTTAAGCCCTAAGAGGAATGAATGACAACCGTTTAGGCATGAATGGTACCATTAAGCTGAGGTTACAGCTTAATGTACAAATGTTAACACAAGAAAAGTAGTTGGTGAATCTTTGAATGTCTCAGCTGCAGTGGCTACTGGACAGAAAGGTTACCTACATCCAGCAACCTCACGATTTAGTGGATACCAAACATTTGATGAGGAGATTTTATAATGATCTGCTTGATTTCATGCTGGCTTTGGGTTGACTGGTTTGGCTGGCTGATTGATTGATTGGCTGGCTGCAAAGTCACCTCCAGGACGAGGACGAAGCTGCTGAAGCAACTGGGCGTGCTCCGTAGGTCATCAGGAAGTGCCATCTTCCTCTGTGGTGTCCCGTTCTTCCTCAGTTCCACAATGCTGTCACCACAACCTGCACATACACAACCACAGGCACTTCTGTTCAACAAATCGTTCTTATTGGTCTCTTCTTTATTGGACAGGAGAATTAAGAAGTAATATGTAGAGACTGACTGGGTCAACCGGTTGATCACTAATGCTGACATCGCAACTTGGTGAGTTTGAATCAGATAGATGTAGACGGCAAATCATTTGGCTACAACAAGAGGGATGTTAGGGACGTAAAGTGTTGTTTTCTCTTCATATTCCCTAAACAGGGGGAAGTTAGTAGTGTGTGTGTTGTGAGAAAAAGAAAGAAAGAAAGTATGTTGGTACAAGTAAGAGAAAGATAACACAGATAAAATTGGATGGATAACTGAGCTATAAAGTTAAAATAGAGGAGGAAAAAAAGGAGAAAGAAGAGGGGAGAGAGAGCACATACAGCACCACAGTGTGCCATCATGGATCTGTATGGAGGAGAGGCGGTCACAGCTGATGTGGATCTGTCGCTTCACTTTGAGACCGGACGAGTCCCACTGCAGAATGGTCCCGTCACTGCTACAGGAATATGGCTGCTGACTGGGAGAGACCGAGAGAGCGAGGCTGACATTGGAAAAGGTTGCTGAAAAATGTCCACTTCAAACAGTTGGTTAGTAGTGTGATACAATATATAGACAGCTAACCAGACTAATGTATTTGTTGCTATGCTGCTGTAGTGGCAGGATGCTACATTATAAACTGTTGGTGTTCGGTATATACAGTACTACTCCTGACTTGTGTTGTCACATGTCTCATAGTATACCTTTAATGTTTAATGTGTCATTTACTCTTCATAGATTCAAATATTTCATAAAAAGAAATCTAGATATGTTGGGCCTGTGAGCAGAGAAGCCGTCTGGACAGTAACTGAACTATCATCTCTACCTGTTGTGGTGATCTCTGGTGAAGCCAGTCACTTCATGTCTGTGTTCGGTCAGTTGCTTGTGGCAGGACATGCTGCGAGTGTCGATGATGTAGATCACCGAGTCCTGGGATCCAATCCACACCTGCTGCTGGACCAATCCCAGCATGCAGTTCTACAAGTCGTGGAAGAAGAAGATAAGGACGAGTTTCATTACATGTTGAGTCTGAGAAAAGTAAGCTGTAAATAATATTAGTAGTAGTAGTAGTAGTATTAAGTGGAATGTATATACTTAAGGTATGTATCAGGAGGGGAGAGTGGGAGGATGTATGTACGTATCTATCTATGGGGGTTACAATCATTTCTTTCATTTGACAACCCAGGACTGTTTATGAGTTGATATGATATTTATTTATCTCTGTTTGAATGGCTGAAAGGATTTTTGGAACTAATAAAACCAAAGCAAATAAAGTGCATTACAAGGAGGACAACAAGGAGACACAAAGAATTACATTTTTAAAAAAGAGAAACAAATCGCAACTGTAAGATATGAGGTCAATGTGTGTATGTGCAAGTCCATTTGTGAATTTGAGCTATAAGGAACCTCTCTCTATTCAGTTTAAATATGGAGTTTTGCTTCTTGTAAAAGACCAGATCTTTGTTCTTACCAGCTGCGACGCTCCGACCTGGATGCAGTCCTGCAGCATGGACCAGCTAGCTGCATCAAATACGACCACCCTGCCTCCACTCAGAGCCACCCACAGCTTAGGGTTCCCATCTCCCTCTGAGTCACTGCAGCTCAACTGACCTGGAGGGAGAGAGACAGAGAGGAGGACCACAGTATATCATCAGCAGTTTACAGGGCATAGTAAACCTGAGTGAAGATGCTGTGGCAGCAGTGAGACAGTGCTTATTCATTTATTAACTCCACGAGACGGAGCCAGAAATAGCATCTAACCGACTAGTAGCCTTCAGTCGATGCCATCGCATTTCCTCTCAGCCTTTGGGTTAACCAAGTTATATGAGTGAGTTATATTCGACACAGAAACCCAATTTAGCTCGCAAAGTATTAATTTAAAAAAAAAAAAAAAAACCAGCAACAAACATACTTTATTTGAAGAACACATCTTGCCTCACCACTCTACTTAACGAAAGTCATGTGAGTATTCACAGTGACATACTAACTGGCGGCAGTCAACACACAGGAACACACCTCGCTTCACTCCAACTACATGCTTAGTATCCTTTAATATCCTCCATGGCAGATTTCCTCACTGTCCGGTTGAATGCGTTATAGTGAGTTATTAACAGGGACGAATAGCTAATCAATACACGCACACAGGATCACAGCATATTATGTTCCTCTTCTTTGTGTTGCTCTCCAGCAAATCTCTTCTTACTATCCTGTCACAGTGTGAAAAACATTAGAGTCTCTCACAAGACATTCATTATCCTGCCTGCCTGTACACCGCACAACAACACTAATCAGGTTATGTGGATATGCTTCGCTGGAGCATCTGTTACCACACACACACACACACACACACACACAGATACACATTTTGTCCATCAGACACGCTTATATATACACACGCATTGGATTTTAATTTCAATCAAGTGACCTTTTTTAAACCAGGCGAGTTGACCAAGAGCACCCCCACACACATTCATGAGGCAGTCAACACGTGCACACTCTTAAACAAGCATCAACACGACAACACAACAACTGAGAACACATTCTTTTCCATTACACAGACACTTCTCTGATGCTGTGAACTATAAAGTGTTTTTCTGGTTCAATTCAATTAGAATGGGAGTAAAGGGACAAGTCGGTTATGAAGATGATACAACTGCTACCAGCAAGGTCCTTCTAATACAGGGGAGTTTCTATTGGGTGGGGTGGAGACTGTGTTCATTCATTCATTCATTCATTCAATCATCCGTAATGTGCAGTATGTGATATGTCTGAATGGCCCGAGGGTATTATACTGTACGTCTGAAATGGGATCTGGTGCTAAAGTATGTCAATGAAAACAAATAGTAGTCCTTGGTGGCATAGCCAATTGATATTTCTCTGTTAGGTAAGTACATTATCAAACAAGAGTGTCAGTGTGAGGTGGAATATTTTTTATACTATTAAACAGTCAGGTATAATGTTACTTCTGTGTAATCTGATCCCCATGTTACCTGGTGTATATAGGAGTACATGCACAGTCTGAGATTCAGCCAGGTCCAGTGATGGATTGATCTTGTGTTTCAGAGTCTCTGAGGTGGTTTGATTCACCATCATGGGTACTGGTCAACAATGAGAGAGAGAGAGAGAGAGAGAGAACAGTAATAATATCAGTACAGATGCACTCGGATGCACAAAAAAATGCATTTCTCCTTTGGAGATCAATAAAGTATTACAGTAGAGGAATGAGCTCATACCTTCATGTTTGACCTTGTCAAAGTAGACTAGCTTGGAGGCAGCACAGACGGACCTCTGGGTCTGTAGGCAGCCCACTACAGCATCCATTAACAGGACGTTGGTCAGAGCCTGGGCCATATACTGAGGGTCCTAGAGAGACACAGGAGCTCTATGTAAAAGATATGTCACTATAGTACAGGATACCAGTGAACCATATAGTGGAGAGGCTACTAGAGCATCCGTTAACGGGACACACGTCACAACGAAAACCTATTAAGTGACCAATTTCATCCAAACATTTCAATTCAAATCCATCCTCAAAAGGTTCACAACAGCCAGGTCCTATTTTAGTAGTGTACATATTGAGCAGAACATCAGTCAGTAGCCGGCCCAAGGGTTTTCTGGGCCCTTTCGGTGTACCTTGTGTTGGTCGGCCATCTTGCGTCCGGCCCACATCTCTTTAACCACCAGACTCCAGAGGTCAGTCTCTGTCTTCAGGTTGGCCTCAAACACCTCAGTCCTGCTGGAGGTGTGGATACGAAGGGAAGGAATACGAAGGAGGAGGAAGGGAGCTGTGGAGATCTTCACCTCCTGGAGAGAGAAAGAGAGATAGATAGTTGTTGTAGGATCATTTCATTTCTTTCAAGTAAATATCTTGATGTTGTTTTTAAGCACACTTGACCTGTATGTCTCTGAACTTGGTGATTTCCAGGAAGCCCGGCCGTCCCTCGGTGAGCAAGAACAGACGCTTCTGCGTCATGGCGATTTTGCCAACGCCATGGGAGGTCTTGACACAGGACGACAACTTGTAGACACACTCGCTGTTATCAAGCTGGCCGATGACCTCGGAGGGCAGGTTGACGTCCTGTGCCTCAGCCTCTGTCTCCTTCCAGAAGGTGTAGAAGACTCTGAAGAGTTCGGGCTCCACCTGCTTCTGATTTCCTGGGACAGAGAGAAAGAAATATACAGAAGATGTACAGTAGAGATGCAAGCAGACAGACGGACACATAAAACACATCCACAAACACACAAATGCCACAGATAAAAACACACACACACACACAAACAGATGGAGTAACCGGTCCCACATTGATTCTTGATCACATATATCAAATGTATGTAAACTCATGTGTTAATAGATGACAGTCTGACTTCATAAGACTTCTCTAAAGTGTTGTGATCAAAACACACGCCCAGACAACCATTACCAACCACTCACACATGCTTTTAGTTTGACCAAGCAGCATAACCACTTCAGTCCTGTTACAATTCTGTTTTCCTCTTCCATCTGTCCATGCATTTCACATTTCACCATCAATTAAAATCAACACAAAGAAGGAAAAGAAGCCATGCTGGGGAAAACAACTACAAAGATTCAAAGATGCTTTATGGCATTCTAGCTATACTTGTCAGCATACAGTAGAGAGAGGCAGGAAAGATTAGAGAGAGGGGATGACATGCAACAAGCGTCATGGATGGTTCGGCTACTTGGTTGATACCAGGAAATAATAGTGTCTCAATACTGGAGAATTCCCCCAGCACTAAAAGCTAATACCGCATGTAGTGTGAGAAATCAAACCAAGTGACTTCATTTTCTGCCCTTTTTTTTTTACACTTTAAATCTTTCCGATCAAGAAAAATGAATTCTCTCAATCCTCTATGTCGTAAGACGCAAAACTAATGTGTCATTTATGTATAAACAGTGGAAAAGGGGTAGAGGTAGAGAGAGAGAGAGAGAGAGAGAGAGCACAGGACACACTGTACTTTTTGCTGATAGAGTGTAAAAGGACAAGGGAGTTGGCCATTGGTCACTTAATTGAAAAAGCTTTCATGTTTCATGTTTCATGCTAGTGGAGAGAATCATTACTACACAGTCAGTGTACAGTCAACACTGTAGAGCAAGTCCAATCAACAACAATGAAAATTGAACTACTACTAAAAGAAAAAAGAAATAAAGAGGTAATAAGGATTTAGCATTACTGCTCATTTGTGCCTTTTGAAGTCTTTGGTTTTCCATTATCCCCATGTTTCTTCATGGATTTAGAACTTAAATCAGCATCGCAAAAAAAAACCACACACACACTCACACACCAGGCCCCGCCTCCTCTCTTACCGACAGTGAGAGCGTTGAATAAGCGGTGTATGGTTGCTGCATCCTTAACAATCCCAGACTCTTGGACGCAGCGCACAAACTCGTCCTGGTGCAGATGTGTTCTGGGAAGCTCAAATTTCTTGACATGGTCATTAGACTGGACCGATGGCTTCTCGTTCTCTGTTTTCACCTAAAGGACAAGAAAAACAAACATCAGCATCACCAAAACCAAATAGAAACAACAAGAACAAGAACAACAATGTCGTCAACATCACAAACAACAACAAAAAGAACATCATCACTGTGACATCATCACTAACAACAATATCATAGTCATCATGAACAACAACAATACCATCAACCATCACCAACGACAACCAAAACAACAGCTCAACACCATGGTCAATAATAACAATAACACATTATCAACAATCATCAACAACACCTTCATCAACAAGTTTAACAGCTGAATTGATTTTAAGCGGGGGTGGAACAGCAAAAACAGACCGGTTTGGTATGAAACTCAACATCGAGGCACGCAAAACAAAGCAAGCAAACAAAATTAGATTTAACAGTCATCCCTTTCCACTCATCCTGAGCAGGGTTCATAACTCCAAACACACAGGTCATACCCTTGTTCATTGTTTCAGCTTAACTTGAGGCAGGAGGCATTTTGCTGGGAGGTGAAGGGGGGTGTGGGGAGGTGGAGTGGCTTATCTTAACCATTAAGGCTTTAATCATAATAAAGTCTTCAGATAGGAACAGTTTCACATGTACAACCTACAACACAACCAAAACTGGCAAACGTGGACATTATGTGGAACCAAAACCGAGATTCAATCACCACTGACCACTCACCACCAAATGACACAGGGAAGCAATAAATGTGCAAGCAGACTGACCTTGAAGATGAGTCTCTTGAGTTCGGGTCGTCTGTCGGCCTGCTGCCTCTCCTCACGGTGCAGCGAGTCCACTAGCCATGTGACCAGCTGGGTGGGGAAGATGTCCATGTCCGTCTTATAGAGGTTCTGGAAATCACTCAGAGCCTCCAGGCGCCGTGAACACAACGTGTTGATGAAACCACGCAGGTAGTAGAACCTACAGGGAGATAATGTTGTTATTGAACATGTTGATGCACTGTCTTTGGACAACAACGGACATTGTGAGAGTCAGATGAAGAGGAGGAGCATGGGGAGAAGGAGAGGAAGAAAAGCAGTTGTTGGAGAAAAATATGCTTAGTCATCGTGTTGAGTGTTGTTTCATTTTACTGCTATCTGTACTTGTCCATTGTGTGCTGAAAGACATCAACCAGGTCAGATGCTTGCTGTCACACAGGTGCTTGAACCTAGGCATTCATTTTTAAAAACTGTCTGCCTTCACTAAGTCATCCTGCTCCCACCTTGCTTGATGTATGGTCATGTCAAGAAAAACAAAGAAGAAAATGATTTGTGAAAGGATGAAAGGGAGAGCACGGGGAGTGATAAAAGCAGAGTACCTCGCCAGCAGAGTCGAGTTCTCAGGTGGGACGTAGAAGATAGCCTTGCCAAGCTGCAGGATCAGTTCGCTGTAATAACTTTGGACAGAGTGGAAGGACAGAGAGGCTGGGAAGTCTGGGAGCTTAAACACCTTGACGGGCTTAGCAGGAGTCCTAAAAGCTAAGGAGAGAGAGAGGGGAGAGGAAGTGGGGAGGGAGAGGGGGTGAGGGCAAGAAAGAGAGAGAGAGATAGAGGGAGAGGGAGGGACAGAGATATTTCTTTAACATTTCCCAGCCATTTTCATGGCCCCTGCTGTGTGTCACTCTTAAAGCTACAATATGCAACTTCTTTACATTAAAATAGCAATAAATCAATAGTATATATATATATATTGTATATTATCAGTCTGTGTCTGTCTGTGACCATGAGTTTGGGATGTTTTGGGGCGTATATCATTTGCTGTGGTAAAGTGTTGTATGGGCGTGGCCAGCAGTGAGCGGGGTCGTGGCTATCAAGGTGAGCTACTGGCCACAGTGCAGGTAAGTCAGAGCAACAGCAACAATGTCAGAAACCAGTAAGAAAGGAAAGAACAGTCGAGCTGAGGCAGACAAGACCCGTTCAAAAATGCGGGTGAACATCGGCATTACTTTTTTAAATTTCAGATTGTTGGTGTTGACCTCTTCAACGCCTGTGGTGACTTTACTGATGCCATTGGACAACTCATCAAGATGAGTGACAGGTTGTGGAGCGTGAACTTGACCAATTGAAGGGGAGGAGAGCAGGACACATTTCACTGACTCAAAATGAAAAAGTTGCATATTGAAGCTTTGAATTTCACTGATAAATCACCACAGAAATATTTTGACCTTACCGTGGGCATTCCTGACACCCTTAAAGAGATCCTTTAGTTCACTAGATATTTAATTCTAATGCTTTGTTTCAACTTGAGGTCCTATTTTCCAAGAGTATCCCTCACTGATGCTTTGGGACATTTCAATGATATTTAGAGAAACAACTTCTAAATATCAAAACATTTTTCTATAAAGAGCAATAATGTAAAACACTAAAGCAGAAAACCAAAAAATAAACATCCACGACCAAATCTAGGGTGCCTAAGACTTTAGCACAGTACTGTATCTGTTGGTCTCACCTGGGTCAAGTATGCTGATCCTGGGCAGCAGTGTGTGTCTGTGGAAGCTGATAGGTTGCTCGTCTCCCAGGTTAGGGAGGCTCATCCCCAGTCTCTTATTCAGCCTGCTCTCTGTAATCGAGCTGTTTCTCCTGGCTTGGATCTCCTGCATGGTGGGTCTGCGGGGGTTTTCAACCATCGCCTTCATCCTAGAAGACACATCATAGAAATATACATTTATTATGGTTTGCAGAGGTGCTGCTGTTATGCCTAGCACAAAAAAAACACAAAGCATAATATGTGGAAAAAGACAATCAGGTGATCCAGTAGATCCATGGGCTTGGCACTAACGGTTAAGAGCTGAATGATTATTGAGTTATGTGGGGTTATGGTTATCAGTTAAAGTTACAAGTCAGTTAGGTCAAGGCTTATTGGCTAGGTTTGATAACTTACTTCTGCGTCTCAGAACGAGTGTTGAGTTCCATGCGAGTGAAGGCATCCATTTTCCTGTTGAGACGATCCTTCAGGAAGGAATGGAAGATGTGGGTCTCCAACACCTACAACACATTCCCGTTAGCTCTGAGCTGAGCACCCAGCACCTCGCCGTCGTCGTTGGTCGATCACAATGCCACTCTGAGTCTCAAAGGCATCGTTTTAGGGAATTTCTTGGCCATTTTTTGGAATTATGGTTAGTTACATCACTTAGCCTTAAACCTTAGGGTGAAGAAGAATAGCTCCACATATAGGAGGTCTATGCAGGCTGTCTGTCTATCTTGGACAACACCTTTGAAATCTAGGCCCAGTGTCAGTAACCTTGTGACCGTTACTATGCCAGAGTAAACTGAAATAAACCAATGGACACATTTACAGTCTATCCTCGCCCAAACATTTCACCTACATTAGAAAGGGAATAATACATTGATACCAATGATCCCATGGACATGGATCACTGCTATCATTGCATTGGGACATGGTTATGAGATGTTCACAATGCCAATATTGCAATTATTGCCTATCAGACATAGTTTGAACAAAACACACTCGTATTTGTTGTTTAGCCTTCAGGCCCCATGCTTTAGAAGGATTAAAACAATTGACACTACAACTTTTTCAACTTCTCGTCAGCCATAACTCAAGCATCAACCTCTAGTCTTCAATAATATAAATGATGACGTATTAGTTACATAGGACTGGATGACGTGTTTGCTGTAGGGTAGGGATCCACAAGTGATCCTTTTTGAACGTCATATCATCGCAGTTGACTAGATCAATGTTGCTTTTCAACTTTAGGAAACTCAGGGGCACTAATGGGTGATAAAACTACAAAATCTTTAAAACTCACTTGCACCAAGTTAGTATTTACCTTCTTGTAGAAAAGCTGTTCAGCTGGCTCTCTGGTCTTCAGGAACTCCTTACTGTTAAACACTCGGTGTTCATAGTTCAGATGACTGCTGACATCCCTGTTACATCCAGTACACATATACAAACACATTGCAGTAGATGTCAATATGCAACAGCACACACCATGATAACATGCATACAACACACACACACAAACCTGAAGATGTTGACGATGAGTTCTAGTGTAATCCTCTGGATGTCGTGGTTGAGGTTGCGTTGCCACTCCCGTCTCTGTGCACGCTGCTCGTTGACGTCACAGCAGCTGACATGGTGACACTGATGAAGGTCAAAATGAATCTGCAAGGACAGACACCTGGAACACACACTCATATAATTACACAGGTGCTACTCCTCCTATCATTACATTTGTACATATATCCATATATCCTCCTCCCATTTTCCAGAAAAGTTGAATTGATGACCCTGATTGGACAAAAGGAAGCGCTGCATCGTTTGTTATTATTATTCCACATGTCAGTACCTCTGTGTGAAGCAGTCTGCAGAGGCCAGGGGGATCTCTGGTAGGTCAACAGTCTCAGAAGAAGAAGTGGAGACACTTCCATCATCGGCGTTGATTAGGATCAGATCATCTGTTTCCTGTGACGGGAGAATTTTGTACCCAATCTGTACCCAATTTGTTATACTGGAGAATTTGAGCTAATTGAGAGGGGTGTGTACTCACAGAGGCTACCTCCTCAAAATGACTGATGTGACAGCCCATGAGGAAGGCAGTAGGAGCCATAAGGAAGTCCAGCATGCCCCTGGCTAGGACAGGAACATAGGGCTGCTGCCATGACAGAGGCTGGAAGAGAGAACAGGGAGGCATGAATGAATAGATTAATGGACCAACAGATGAATGAATGGATGGATGGCGAAGTGAAGAAGTGAATGGATCGAGTCCAGACCTTTCAATGTTTCAACATGAAGTGTTAAATTTTGAACCGACCTGTAGAAAGAGCAACAAGCTCTCTGCCAGCAGAGTGAGTCTGGCCCAATCAGCAGAAAATAACACTAGCCTCTGTTCCTGGAGCAGACAGGATATCACCTAGAGAGAGAGAGAGAGAGAGAGAGAGAGAGAGAGAGAGATAAAGGAAAGATCAAGAGAAATATTGAGATCAGCCTCCCCTGTTTGCTCAACACAACCTGTGCGTGTTACCTGTAGTAGTTGTTGTGGCCTCAAGCAGAGGAAAGGTAGATGGAGGTCTAAATCTACAGCTGGGTGGTCTCTGTCTTCTCTGGCTGGCAGAACGATGATCAGAGGACGCAAGGCAAACATCTAGAAAATATACACACTTTTACTGTTCTTACTAGTCCTCGCTACAAGGCAGATTTATTTAAAGATGTATTTATTTTTTTGCCATTATTTTGAGAGTTAATAGTGGAGAGAGACAGGAAAGACTGAGTAAGAGAGAAGGGATGAAGGATTCGAACCGACGACATCACGGTTACATGGTATGCGCCTTAGATCGGTGAACTACCAGGACTTAACCAAAGATATAACCAAACACACCACATGTAACTGTCCAGGCGGTGGGATGGGCACCAGCGCCAGTTTGGCTGCAAACTCCTTCATCCGCTTCTCCAAGTCTGATAGATGACATGTCCTTAACTGGACTAATAAACTAAAAAAAAAAAAAAAAAAAAAAGACAGAGAGAGAGAGAGAGAGAGAGAGAGAGAGAGAGAGAGAGAGTGAGAGAGAGAGAGAGAGAGAGAGAGAGAGAGAGAGAGAGAGAGAGAGAGAGAGCAGGAAAGAAAAAACAAGAAAGAGTCAGAGAAACAAAGAAAGCAGTCTGGCTAGTAGAATAAACATTACAACCATGCTGTGAGTCTGTAAAAGGTTTTTATGAATTGATAGCTAAGCTAAGTTATGGTAACCAGTTTGCTAGTCAGCGTTAGCTCCCATTTAAATGGGTTAAATGGGTTGAATAGGCATAGTGTAAGCATTTTTACAACAGTTTGACAGATGGCTAAAGGCATGACACAGCACACTTGAGACCAAACCTTCTTGTTAACAGAAAAACATCGGGTGAATGGAGCATAAATCAAGAAAAACTATTTGATTTGGCTTATATGGTTAAGCTAAACATCAATCAAGCTAACCAATTGAATTGGGCTTATAACATGAACCAAGAAAAGCAATTGATGTGGGTTTCTCACCATGACAGACATTCTTTGAGTGCTGTGTAATAGGGGTGCTTGGATATGACACAGAAACCATAGGCAGTGTAAAGTTTAGAAAACTTAGAGGACCCAATGCCATTCTGGTAGGAAGGTGTCCCTTCCTGCAAAACACAGGAAAGACAATCCAACAATGAGTAGCTCTCATGTAAGGCACCATGTCAGTTTACTGTAGTATAGTGTGGTAGGTGTGTTATCTATATTTAAAAGAAATGCTAATGGGTAAATCTGCCAACAATTATTTCTAATTGTTTCTTTTTCCATTATATGTTGTTATCTGCATTGGTTTGGCCCCATTGCCAATACTATCTCTACAGGCTCAACATGTTGATTGCGTATCATCATCTGTCATGTTAGTGGCATGTACCAGACTGGCAACACTGCATCACATAGTTGCCCAGAAGTGTATTGTGTGTTACTACAGTGTATTCAGACCATTTGCAATAATATACTCTTAAGTGTTGTGTGTTCAGTTTTGTGTGTAGTGTTGTGTACCAGTATAGGTCGGTAACACTGCATTACTACTCCATGGGTCTGATTGCCAAATACATCAGTGAAAACCAGGAAGTGGAACTGTTCTTCTCTCTGCTCATTGGTCACTTGGAGCCCACCTTGTAAAATATAAAGAAAAACAACATTTACACTTATGAATGATGTGTTAAAATTAGGAGATGCTAAGTTGGACCTTAAGTGAAATTATATGTCTATGCATGTGTGTGTGTGTGTGTGTGTACACGGGAATGTGCCTGCTCTACTGTGTTTGTATCAGTGTTTCAGATGTGTCACTCAGTGTTGTGTTTAATGTTAATGTGACATCACAAAAATGTGTGTGTGTGTGTGTGTGTGTGTGTGTGCGCGCGCGTGTGTGTGTGTGTAAACACCAGGGAAGCAGAGCTGAGGCAGAGCCATGAGATCAATGTCGTTAGGAACAGTGACGTCTTCACTTCGACCTCCTCCTTCTGCTGCTCCTTCTGCTGCTCCTCCTCCACTGCCACCTGCAGGAACGCTAGGGTCTACAACAAAACAAAAATAAGACGAGACAAAGACATTGATGTTACAACATGGGTGAAATTATTAGTTCATAGAATCCAAAGAGCCTTCACCCCGCCAGGCCAGGGACCACTTGGCAACCTTGCAGAAAAACATCCTCCTGTGGCTCTGTGGCGAGGAAGTTGGTCTTGTGAGACACTCCTCCAAGTTGTGGATGATGATCCAGGCTTGTGTGAGCTGCTGTTAAATATGTGATGCTTAATCACATTGATTCTCATTGGCTGTCACTTTGGCTACTGCTGAGGATACGGCAGTAATAATGTGGCTCTGTCACCGTAATAAGACCTGGTGAATTTATAACTGAGTTCAAATTACCAAGCCATAGAATTTGCGCACTGCAATGTTGTTACCAATGAGTTTTATGAATATGGCCCTGTAGGTTTTAAAAACCTGCTGTGCTAGACCAGATCAGCTGATACCAGACCAGTAGGTACTAAACCAGACCTTGGCTAGGGGGCGCTGCAGCTGAAGGGGGTCGGTCTTTCTTCTTCCTGATGAAGGAGCGTCGCCTTGCAAGTGGCCTCACCACGTCACTGTCATCACGCTGTCTGGTAACGAAGGGAGGGGCCAGAACATGCAGCACCTCCGGCTCCAACAGGGGAAGCACTGGGGCCCCATTACTGTTAGTGGCCTGCTGAGTGGATTGTGGATTGAGGGGGGTGGAGGAAGAAAGAGAGAACGTTTATTACTTAATATAACAACAAAGAGAGATGGATGAGAGAGATGGATGATGATGAAAGAATGATGATGTGCGGAAAATGGGATGGCGCCCACAAGCTAAAATCTATAAATCTATGGTGCAGACAATACATTGCTTCTGTCAGTGTCAAGTCAATAAAATGTACTCACGAGTGTAAGTGTGTGTGTGTGTGTGTGTGTGTGTATGTGTGTGCATGTGTTGTACCTGGCAGAGCTCTCGGAGTTTGTCACTAGATGCTCCCACCACCACGCAGGCTTCCAACAAAGCAGGAGGCAGATGGTCAGCCATCACTAGAAGCACCACAGGACCTAGTAGGACCAAGGAACCCTCTCCTGGTCCTCAGCAGAACCAGACCTGGAACCCACTCAGAACCGCTGAATCGCAATCATGTAGCCGGAGGAGGAGAGGAAGAAGGGGTGTGCATGAGAAAGAAATAGAGAGACAGTGAGAGGAGGAGGGATAATGAAAGATGGAAAAATAGAGGCAGAGAGAGTCAAAGGCATAGATGAAAATAAGAAATGGTACAAACTGGTACAAAGTACAAACTGACTGAACATTTACTCTTTCCCGTTTGTCCACAAATGGAAAAGCTGTCCCATTTCTCTCCTCTTTAGCTTCCTTCACGAGGACAGCATGAGCTGATTAGTTCCCTTAAACTAATCATTGCCTTTAACAAACATATGCTGGACTGACACAACAACACATACACTATCAGGCTTTTTTTAACCACAGGGTTATTCTGAGAGGCTTACTCTAAAAATGATCTTGAAATAGGGTTACATTATTTTAAATTTTTTTGTTGGTGGTTGACTGCTCAGGAACTCCTATGAGGATATAAGTACTGAAACTATAAATGTCCTAAGAAGGGAAATATTTCTACAATCTGCGTCATGTACAGACAAGTGCAACCTGTTTTTCTAGTAGTGCCAATTCATTTTTTCTTTGGTTGTACCAGTGCAACTAACAAAACCCAGCCAGGTCTCAGGTCACATGCAATGCTTAATTCAAACATTACATTTCTTTCCGCTAGTTTTTGACAAAGCAAAATACAGCTTGGCGATATATATATCTGTTCAACATATATGGAGTATTCATCAATTTTGTTAAGTCATTATTTTGGCCAAGATCAGCAGATCAGATGACTAGGAACAAACCAGGTAGGTTAGGAGAAAGAACTAGCTACTAGCACGGCTTTTCACTTTCTTTCTTTGCTAGGTTTACAATGATATCTTTATCTAGCATTTTTAAATGGTTTGTATATTAAAAAAAAAAAAGCAATTCAGGAGATATGGGGTTTCTGTATTTCTAGCCAAGTTTTACTGCTGCTGTGTCATGTGATTCTGAGTCACAAGCTACAGGTAAGACAGGACGAGTCTAGAGAAATCTGTTCACTTGAACCTGATCAATCGATTTGCCAGCTAATCTATCTATCACAAACATATCGTGTCAAAGTTGTAAAAAATGGGCCAAGAAGTCTTACAATCGGTCAACATTGGACATGACCAACCTGCTTCTCCTGAAGACCTCCGTGCGGCTTCTCGTTCATTCCCATTCAGATGCATGACAGCAATCTGGAGCGAGGAGCTGACCACTGGGACTGCAGAGCGAGCTCGTAAACTACTGGAATAAGATCATCCCCTCGCGTGTCAGAGGGCTCAGCCAGTAGCCGCGGGCAGCACTAATGTGTTTGACCATACACGGCACGTGACAGTAAACGCTGTATTATAACGGTCATCGGTTAAAACATTTAAGCCCAAAACACTCCAATCACACACACACAGGAAAAGGGAATTCAATACAAGCTTGTAAATGGACAAAAAAAACTTTCCCCCTCCTCATTTTAGGAACCGCTGTCATGGCGATCTTCCCTAATGTGTATGTTGCCATGGTGATGATCAGTAGCATGGGCATCTCCTACTGCCCCTATGCTTTACTGGGACAGTACCATGAAATCAAAGAGGTATACACACACACACACACACACACACACACACACACACACACACACACACAGAGTTGTCATCTTAAGAGCGTTATGGTGAAGAAACGCACACATCGTAACATTTGTTGAATTGTGTAGTTTATTATACTTAACTGTTGAGAAGAAATGTGATCCTGTTTGGCGACTCGCAACTTCTGTGTGGTTCCAAAGACTCAAACCGAGACTATTGATACCTTACACATGTTATTTTTACACTGTTTGACAGCCTGCTTTCACACAAGCATGACACAAACATGGGCATTACCGTTTCATCACTTTACAATTACAACAAAGGGCACTGTTGAGGAAGAAGTTGTTAGTTCCTCTGTATGAAATGAGTGATTTCTCCGTGTTTAGTTAGATCTTACGGGAAGTCACAATATAATGAACTGTATTGTCTCCCGCTATTTTCCTACTGCACGAGTCTGCCCGTTGCTGTGTCTTTATTATACCGGCAAGTAGCGTCCCGAGGGAGTCATACAAACATTTTATTCAACATCTCTCAACCAATAGACCTGTTGATAAAACTGAATAGTGACGGTAGGATTTTGATTAAGTCAATCTTGAACTGCGCATGTCTGAGGTGACCCTAACAAGCCCGCTGATTACCGTTTTGATTAGTGTGGCTGTAACCTCTACTGGCCGGAAGGTGGCGATGAATGACTACTTGAGTGTTAAACATGATGAGTGTCGCCATACCATTTAATACGTTTTTACTGTACGTACATATTTAATACGGTTTTAATCTCACCCGCACAAATTGGTCACGTGTGTATTCTGTTCTGTATTAGCCTACTTTTGTTTTATTGTGCAAACGAATAAATAAATGAAAGCGTGGTAGCACTTAGAGGAATGGTTTTTATGGTGTGTAAAAATGGTCCTGTATAACTAGTGCAATAGAGTGCACAATGTCTTTTGATCATGTAAGTTTCCTGATTCATTTGGAGATGAAGTGTAGTCCCTACACTTGCATTCCTTATATTATTAGTGGTAGCCTACATACAGAAACGTGTTTACTTGTGTTCCTGTTTCTAGCACTAGTTGTTTTAGATTTTGTATATTTTGTAGATTGAAAGCACATCTAGTCATTTATCTGATGAGTATTTCAATATGGTAGTGGTGTTGTTTTCTATTTCCTCAATAAATATGTATAGTCACTAGTCAACAACTGCTTTGTCTGGTTACATTTGCAAAACTGTAAACTAATGACATGTAGTATTTCTACTCCAAACCCTTTGTTGTCTCAATAAAAGGTGTTGCTCAAAGATTAATGCTGTAATGTTGTGTCTAATTCTCACTTGTTTAAATACAATACAATACAATATGTGTTGCTGCTTTGTGCCCAATTCAACTGTAGCTGTTCTCTAACACAGTGACTTATTGCTTAAATTTACATTATAGGGTTTGGTAATGGTATTGTCACATCTTAAAGTACACAAGGTCAATGATAGGTGTAGGTATAGAAATTTGTGAAGGTTTGTCAATTGAATTACAGACACATACTGTATTTTCACAATTAAAAGGTTCATTGTCTTTTTTCAGTCATTGGTACAAAAAATACCTTGTTCTCAAGGTGCAAAAGTCTGTACAGCAGCAAATAGAAGGCAATTATCAAAACTCACTTTAACAAAATCAGTGATTGGCTTTTAAATCAAAATGTGGAATATTATCAAAAAGAATATTTTAGTGACATTTGTATGAAATCACAATTTTCAAATCAGCAGCACACCACACATTTAAAAAAAATCACAGTAAGACTATTGTGTGTTCCCACAACCAAAGCTGTATAAATTCAAATCAACAGTCAGAAATCATATATGGCATTGAATTTCATTGATCTTTCCGGAGCAAGGCTTTGTCAGATCAAAATAGTATCTAAAATATTTTAAGATAGTTCAGCAGCAAAGGTAGAGACCATTTTCCCCCCAGACAAGTTTCTTGGTAGAATGGAAACATCTCAGAAACAGCATTTAGACTGCAACATTAAATCTCTCCATTGAAACCAATAGCAACCAGATTCCTTTAGGAGGAGCTTCTCTACCAACTGTAGAGGAAACAGTATTATATTTTATCACCAGGCACTTTTTACATGATGTAAAAACTTTTGTATTGCTACCTGAAATGACTGAAAAGCATTATGTTAGCATTGTAACATCGCCATTAAAATTAATAGGTACTGCTAGCCACAAGTAGGTAGTAGGTACCTAGCAACAAAAAAATGAACAGCCTAAAATTCAAACATGTTGACAGAACCCTTGGGACTCCTTAGCCAACTGAAAAATAGGGCTGTAATACAAAGGTGCTTTTGGAAAGCCAGGCCCAGAAGGATTCCCTAATAAATACTCCTGCACACACACTATATGCCACACTCACTCTAGTAGAGTTGCTGCATTTCTTAGAGGGAAACTCAGTGATGTAATCTAAAATTATGCTTCTCGAGATGAAGTCTCCCTTCAACCCAGAAAATAAAAGATGATATAGCAATCATGTCATTGATTGTCGTGTAATCATCTGCGATGACGCAGCTGGCAAGATACAAAGTGCAGCTGAGGACAGTGCATTTGCCTGGGTACCCATAAACGCAGTAAAGAATGCCCTCTAGGATATAAAGGTTACAGACGTTTATCTATGTAAGGTTTTCACTTGTGGCATTCATGGTAGCTCCTCCAACTGAATTAAGCAATGCTTACTGGGAGGGAAACGTGGTGCAGATAGAAACTGTGACACCAAACTGAAAGCACCAAACTAAAAGGTCTTCTGTGTCTCTAGTAGGTTAATTTGGTCTTGACACCCCAGTGACTGGGATTTTAAGGTTTGCATAGATCAATCACTGGCTCTGCACAGACAGAAGTCTTCTGCATTATTCTTTATGCAAGCATGAGAGGGATAAAGGCCTGAGTGTTTCACCACAACGCGTATACATGACTATCATTAAATGTCTCTGTTTACCCAAGAAAGTTTTTGTGGCAGGGGTGGAGAGGTTTCTGGAACAGTATTCAGACTGTGTGATGCTAAGACTCTCAACTGAAATCAGTACTAATTCTTTGAGGCACCATTCAATGGTAAGGGAAGTACTGCACATACACTAACTGCCCTATTCAATAACAGTATAAAGGTGAGGGCTTTAAGAGCCTATAGTGAACAGGGTCTGCTGGAGATGGGCCTTACGTAGGGAATGGAGGAGAGACTAGACTGCACAGTGTAGGCTGTTATGTATTGTAATAAACTTTGCATACAGACTTATACATTAGTGTTATCAGTGTTCTCAGGACTAGGCTAGACAATATGTGGTATATGTCTCAACCTGCTTAAAATAATCTGAATGGAGGCTTCTCTGCTAACTCTGCTTACTTTTCTTCTCCTCTCATTTTGCAATGTTATAATGCTCAATGGTTTACAGTAGTGTACAGTGAAGCACTATAGACTTTCTGAGGAAAACAGAAAACTGGCACCATGTGAACATCCTCTCTGTATAGCAGGATCCAGCTTATGTTGAGCTCATCATTGAAGGCATGAATAAAAATGCAATTAATTTACAAATAACAGAGCATTCATCCTCGATTATCTATTATTATATATTCAGTTGAAAGTGAACACTGCACTGGTATCATGTGTTATAAAACTTTTAAAACACTTACAGGCCATGATAAACTCTAACATCCTGTGGCAACACAGTGGAATAACAAAATGACTATAAGGAACAGAGGTACCAAAACATATTCTTTGTCTTTGTCAGCCTTGTTAAGTGCTTTCATGACCTTGAAATGACATTCTACATGACATTTTAAATGTCATTGTGAACATTGTGGATGTATTGGCACAACTAATAATACCAATGAGTATTGCGACATGCAAGCTAGCTTGTTGCAAATTGCAGTACCTTCATTTGATCATTTCATGTTCAGGATGAAATTAGAAAACCTTACCTACAACTGTTTGGCAAAGAAAAATGACAAACTAAAATATCAAGATATTGCATTGAAAAGGCTATGGAACATAAATGCACATATCTATGGTGTGGAGTAGTAGAAAGATACAGCAAGTAACATTTCTGCAGCATTTAGATTGTGTTCATTAAGTAGACAACTATGGAGACTGCTGTCTCCATAGAGCTTCAAATCTCGCTATTGCTGGATGCACACAGCCAGTGTGAGGTAAAATCAGTCAAATGTGGCTGTGTGAGGTAAAATCTGTCTAAAATAATAGTGACCTGCTGCAGCAGCAATTTAGGGGAGCTGGCAGAATGGCATACCATTTTAAATGATAGTTGCTAGACAGCTCCACTGCACCAACGTGACAAAGTTCATAAGTGTGACAGAAAAAAGTGCTCTGTGTGCTTCCCATTTAAGAGTTTTAAGAACCAATAGGTAGCTTTTAGAAGATATACAGAGTTAGTTTCATTAGTTTGACCTAACAATCATAGCCAACTGGCTCTATGCATTTTACTGGATCACTCTACCCTAGAACTGATTTAGTCCATCCAAACAGTACAACCCTATACTGAAACAGGCTGAGCTGAAATCCACCACAGATATGTGAGGGTGTCAATTTTTTGTCTCCTCGCCATTCTTCTTCTTCTTCTCTCCTCCATAATGAACATATATCCATCCTACCCAGATTCCATACAGTAATCCATCCATTAACTAGGATGATCCTAGTTCCACACCTGGTCCACTGGTCCAGTGACTGACCATGTTTTCTGCTGGGTGGGTTTGATTTTCTTCCACAGGAAAATCTTTTAACGCAGGTGTACTGAGGAGTCCAATGAAGAGTGTCAGCACTGTAAATCAAATGAATTTGGTATGATCTCCATTGGCTGTGGCTTGTGCTTGGTGGGAATAAACCTAAACCACATTGAGTGTGTCCATCCTCAGACAACAGAGTGGTAGTCAGTCTTTATAAGACTCTCCCAGTCTGTCAGTTTCAGCAGAGCCGGCCCCTGACTGGTGCTTTCTCCGCTAAGGCCCGCCTCTCTGGGCAAACCCACCAATCTCTGGTCCGGCTTTGAGCTGCTGGGCTCCCCATCGGGGTATATGACTAGGAAACAGGCAGTAAGGAAGCCAAGGAAGGAGCCTCCAGAGGCCACCATGGGTATGACACGCACGCTGCCAACTGCCTCTACCACAGCTCCGAGAGCCGAGGCTACCAAGATCTGGCTGATATAGACCTGGAAATTAAACAAAATATAAAGTTGCACCACAATATAACACACCATAATGACAGTTGTGCTTTTCACTGATTCTCATGACACCCTTGGCTGAAAGTACTACAATCTGACTGATGGAAAAAATACACATTATTATATAGAGTAGCAACTAACAATATAATACATTAAACTTTATGGGGGCACATGATGGACACAGCCTATACTAGACTGTTCTCTGCGGTTTAGTTTAAAGAAGATCAAGATTAATCAAGACTGGGTCGTATTTGGGTTGGCTCATTTTTATGGCAGATTGTTCTCGAGATGGATAGCTCTGGGTCAGTTTGGAGAGTTATACTGTCTAAGAAGAAAAACAACAACAAATGCTCACCTGGCAGGATAAGATAGCACAGTCAATACCAAAACCTCTCCGAGAGTTTGCGGGACTGTGCTGGATGTACTGGGGAGAAGAAAAGGGGAGGAGACGTTGTCACTTTTCAGCTGCAAAATAGTAACTCGTTCATTTAAACAGCTAACAATATCCTGTGTGTACGTGCTTGGATCTTATATGCACACTGACAGTGGTGTGCATGGATCTAAGTGTGTGTGTGTGTGTGTGTGTGTGTGTGTGTATACCTCTTTGATTTCATGGTACTGTCCCAGTAAAGCATAGGGGCAGTAGGAGATACTCATGGAAATTATGCCCATGCTACTGATCATCACCATGGCAACATACACATTAGGGAAGATCGACATGACAGCGGTTCCTAAGGTGAGGAGGGAAAAACATTTTTTTGTCCATTTACAAGCTTGTATTGAATTCCTTTTTTCCTGTAGATGTGATCAAGTCTACTCTGGTACCTACCTATTGAGAATCCCAGTGTTCCAACAATATAGATAACCTTAATGCTCAGGTCAAAATTATCCAGGTATTTCTGAAGGAGGGCTGGAGGGAGGGATGGAGAGAGGGAAACAGGGAGAGAGAACAAGGAGAGAGATCAGGGAGAGGGGTATGATGAATTCACTGACCACTCGTGCCAAGTGTGCATAGAGTACAGTTTGAATACAGAATCCTTGTGTACATGTGTCAGAGAGAGATGGATAAAGACGGTGTGTGTGTGGTCTAACCGGAGCAGACAGCAGCAGTAGCAGCGTAGACCACCAGTCCCCAGCAGCCCATCTGGACTCCTCTGTGATAGTTCTGTAGCTCTGTGGAATTAGCTGCTGCCTGAACAAGCAGAATCATTGCAACTCCGTCTTACATTCTTAAAAACTCATATGACTTATATGAAGATTGGATAGTTAACCAAAATCACAGTATATATGTCTATTTGGTTTATGTAGGGTCACTGGCATAGATAACTGTGTGTGACATGCTCTGTTTATGCTATCGTCCCCATGGTATTTAACCTGTCCAAACAAGTCAGTTAAAAACACAACCTAAGCAGCAATGGACAGCGTGTGTGTGTGTGTATTCATGTCCCTACCGTGGGGTCACCATGGTAGATGACTTGTCCCATGAAATCGGTATAAAACACAGCTTCAGCTATAATGGAGAACCACGTCAGGAGGTGACAGATACACAACGTCCACAGCTGCCTTGGCATCTATGAAGGATAGAAATGGATACGAGGAAGGTGCCATGGAGAGAGAATTCCACAGAAGTGGACCGCCAGTTTGTAATTTTACATTTTTAAACAAAAATTTTCTTTTGATCATATTAGGTAATACATGATGGCCCCTCCGCCCTCCCTTGTTTAATGGACCAGGAATCATTTGTTCCTCCTGGCACAATCCACAGGCACTGTATATCCAGCATTTCCAACAATTCCAAACTAGCAAACTTGCCAAGCGGCAGCAATTGTGAGCAGCTGTGGTGCAACAAAAATCAAACTGTCCAATAAAAACCTAAAAACCTGCAATATCTCCTAAATAATAATATGACAGTTAAATAAGAGCAATAACTTCAATATACATTTTCATATTTCAAATTTACCTTCAACATGGACAACCAGAGCAGGCGTACAGTCGTGCCCCCGTCTGGCCCCCCCTCGCTGTCAGAGCCCTCAGATGACAGGCTGCTGACCGAGAGCTGCAGCTCCCGCCTCTCGCCACGCTGTTGGAGCTCACACAGATCATTCAGACTGCGAGAGGAGGTGATTGGCTGGGGGCCCCCGAGGACTGACCTTCGGTGTCTGTAGCGCTGTGATCCCACTCGTCCATAGTAGGAGAAAGTGAAGGAGGGCTGCAGAGAAAAAGAAACAGAAGTCAACTTCATTATCTTTGCAAGGAATTATGGTGGTCAAGTTAATATCATTGCTAAACATGATGTAAATACATATACAATTTGAAAAACTAAATGTTATGTTCTTACAACTATCACACGCATGTAAAGTATATGAATACAATATTTATGATTATTATGATAAAGATTTTTTTATTATCATTATAACTGTACTTGTCTGTAGAAGGTGTGTGGGTGTGGTCGTGATGAGTTTGAGGCATTGGAGGGGCGGTTGCCCATCCTGGTGGAGGCATGGCCTCTCACTGGGTGGGAGAGCCCCGAAGTAGACGTGCCCACTTTGACACCGTTGGCGGCCTTGGTCTGCTGAACCTTGACAGGAAGGCAGGGAGAAAAAACAGTGAAACAAAGAGTTTTGTTTTCCTGAGGGGTTCCATATTGCCCTTATTGTAGCCATGGCACAACCAGAAAAGTATTTTCACAGGGAATGGAGCCAGAGAATTTGCAAAATAAACCAAAGGAAAGCACAAAGCAGATTGCTGGGGCTACTTCTGTAATGCGAACATTTGTTTTTCTGCTGCCAGTCATATTAAAACAACGACTTTAGCAGCTGACTAGTCACACTGTATCTTACCTGTGTGTTTAGGAGCGGACTGATCTGGAGAAGAGGCGGGGGAGGACCGTCTGTCTGCTCCTTAACATGGGGCTCAAACAGACTTCTGGGTTCCAAGTCCACCATCCCATCAAAAAGGGGCGTAATACCACAAGGAGGAGGAGGAGTTTGAATAGGGGGAGACAGAGGAGGAGGAGACGAGGACCCAATGCTAGGGTTGGATGGCAGGACGGCATCATCTGTCTCTTCCGGTGTCTCTGGGAGCACGGGATGTACTTCAGGCAGGAAATTATGCGTGTCCGGGTCAAGGTCAGGATCCAATTGGATTGTTGCATCCGGCATGGCTAAGACCGAATCGCTTTTACTCCGAACACGCTCAACTCCAAGGAAATCCATCTCCCCTTCCTCAGGATCTGATTCGTTGCCCTCACGGTAAGGGGGCATCCTCCTCTCCAATCACGTCAAGTGAAGACGTGGCATGGGCATTGGGCTTGAAAGAAACTTGGCTGGTAGAGGACCTGTCTCCTGTGCTTTTTAGCTGGTGGGTGGGGATGAAAGGTTTCTCGGGGATACTGAGCATGTGCAGTGTGACAGAGATGATAAAGATGATGGCAGCAAAGAGGAAGAGAACCTGTTCCTGTGACTTAAACACACGGCCCAGAGTTGTGTCAGTCCAGTCTAGACCACCTAGCATGTAGCCTACTGCTCCACCTAGCCCTGGGGAAAGAGGGATGAAGACTCATGAGCTCATGATGTGATCATGCAAAGTCCAAGAGATAAGGACAAGAAGTCCTTGTGTGACTTTGTGTACATGTTTAAAGAATGTTTGAAATTGCTACATGTTAACATAGCTTTTCCTGGCCTCCTGGGGTACGCATTTTTCAACTACAGCTTGCATTATGAGTAACTCACTGTAAATCATTTGTGCTGTTTGAGAGTGTATGTGTGTGTCATCATGCATAGGCATCGATGTTGAGGGCAATGTCTCACATCAAAGGGTGTGTGGGGTCTGACTGGATGATCTGTGTGTTACCTGCAGAGAAGGCATGGATATTTAGAGCCATATCTTGCTCTTCAGTGTCAGCGACATCTAGAAGGTAAGCTCTGATTGGTCCCTCAGAGGCATCTGCAGAGAAGTCCAGCACCACTACGCCTACTACAGTAAGGATAATGCCAATTGGCTGGCTGTCGGGGGTGTCGCCAACGGACAGGCCTATGAAAGATATAACACACATGGTCTGCACAGTAAACAAGGACATGCAAAATAGTCTCTCCAATATAATATGACTATCCAATGGGTGCTCCCCTTTAAAATCCCTCACCTATTAATGAGCCATTTAAAAACATGGCCACTCCCAGCAGCACGCCCACACACAGGGCCAGTATGAAGGGTCTTCTCCTGCCCCATCGTAGAGTACAGCGGTCACTGGCTGAGCCTAATACAGGAGTGAAGAGCAGACCCAGGATAGGACTGAGGAACCAGGTTAAACTGTAATACTGCTCTGGAAGACCTGGAAACACACATAGAGACAAAAAGATAGACCGTCAATCTTAGGGCCAGGACAGGACTGAGAAACCAGGTCAGACTGTTCTGGAAGCAGGGGAAGGAAACAAAATGATTTTGCTATTTGTTTGTGCCAAGTTTAACCTTATGTTTGTTCCAATCTATATGTAATAAATAATATAACACACATTAATGACAAATATATACAGTGGTGGCCAAAATGAATAGAACACTTGGCATATTTAAGAGGTTGCAGTTGTTTTTGTTCAATTGGCCATTAAAATACCCATAAAACGAATCAAATATATACAAAGTCATCATTATGCTCTATGAACCATAGAATAGAGCCATCAATAAGGAGATTTACGTCATTTTCCTTACAAAAAACAAGCCAGGCGAGTTGGACAATAAACTGGACAGATCTATTGTACATTCAAAGGAAAGCCTTTGGCTTGAGTTGCAGAAGGCATGGGATAACATTAGTGTTCAAGTTCTCAGGAAATATATTGACACTATGCCAGAGAGATGTGCTGCTGTAATTGCTGCAAAAGGTGGACATACCAAATGTTAAAGTTAAAAGTGGATAAAAACAGTAGGACTCACTTCATCTGATATTTGTTGTGCTCAGAGCAACTGTATGGAAGCACAAACATATATAAGTATATAAGTTGTAAAACTGACTCAAAACACAGAATTAGGCCTCATGCATTAGAGTTGGGAAACACTCATCTTCCATCAATGCCCATTTTTAATGCCCATGCAATTGGACAATGGCGTATAAATGCTTTGGCTTTGTCACAGACATGAAACATATATACCATATATACCATATATCCCATGTATACCTATACATGGGAGACATGGGACAGTTGCAGTAAAAAACAAAAATGGTACCATTGAAGATACAAGGTTTCTGTATGATGACGATGTCATGATTTCCCATCCTTTATTCATGGTGATAAGCTGTTTATAGTTTTGAATGGAAACTTCTCATGGAGGAGAATGCAGTTAGCTGTGCTGGCTGGCTGTGCTGGCTGGCTGTGCTGGTTAGTTCTCACGGGAACAACATATTACCCACGCTGCCTTGCTCTGCTCCTGCCTTCTCTCTCCCATAAGTCAAAACAACCGAGGAGTTTCTGGCATCAAGAAAAAAAAGAGACACTTTCATCTCTCCCCATTCTCTTTTTCTGGCCTACAGTAGGACTAGTTCCATGTTGTAAAGCTACTTTGTTGAACTCAACAAGTGATCAATGCTTTTGTTCAGACTGCAGCACCGTCTTTTTTAATCAACCAATTGTGGGTTGTGTTTGTTTAATACATTTGACTCTGTCATTCCCTCACATAAGAAGAGGACACCAACTGCCACTGTGTTAAAATGTTTCAACAAAGCATTTAACAGAACAAGACTTGATGAAATGATCGAATGGTTTGGTAGACTATGCTGTAGGGATATCTTGCCCCTGGCTTGCAAGGCCAGTGGTTCCCAAAGTAGGGTCCAGGTGACCTCAAGGAGTCCTTAAGGGATTCCAGGAGGGATGTAGTAAAATGAGGAATGTAAAATTGAATTATTATTTAATTTACTAGATTTTGCTCCCTCCGCTGTTATCCCCCCACCTAAAGTTATTAAAGTTAGGCAATTCTGTACTAAATCATATTGAATAAAATGCCTGGTCCTCTGTAGCTCCAACACTGCCAGAGCTACAAGGTCCTTTCCCACTGGGTCCACACATGATAAGCATATACTCTCATGGCACTATAGGGTGTTTTAGACAAAAGGGTCCACCGAATGAGATTTAGGTCCCCGGGACAAAATCTTGGGGTTCAAATAGGGTTCCATATCATATCTATTGAAGTCTGGAAAGTGCTCTCCTATGTGTCATTGGAACAAAGCTTTAAATCTACGCTGCTACCTGACAATCCCAAAGAGATTGGGGTAATAAATATCTCATCAGAGCTCTGGAAAGCCCTGGGAAATTCAGCAAACCGTGACCAAATCAACCCCGTAAAAACACACTGCTAATGATTAAACAAACTGCTAGTACTTCAGCCGGTTCACATATTGTGAAAGTGGTGTTGTAACTAACTGTTGCAACACTGGATGGGGGACAGTTTGGCTTTTTGAAATGTAATTATTTATTTTACTTCAGACACTTATTATATTTGGGGGAAATGTTTCTATATTTCACTTTTCCCGGATGGCTTGTTGCCAATGTTAGCCTTCCTTCATGAAACCTTGGGGCATAGCCAGTTGCCAGTTGCATAGCCAGTTTGTGAAGAAAAATAATCAAATGAAATTCAAAATGTCAAAATATCCGACTAAGAAAAAAATTCAAGAAACATAACATTTTCTGTCAAGCTCAAGGCCACTCAGTCATACTATGTCACAGTAGTCCTTATCTTCTCTCACACAGATGATAGAGCAGATAATTAGCAACAGGGTTTGGTAAACCATGTTCTGCCTGAACCTGAATAAATTCAGTCTGAGCATGGAACCTAGGCTCTTTAAAAACACTAGTCCTCTACAGGACAATGATATCCAGAGCATTAGTTAATGAAAAGAAAATAATAAGTAAGTAATTCAATACCTATTACAACATATTTTCTATGTAGATTACCAGAATAGCAACAAAACATGCACATGCTTAGGAAATGGGGTCTGTTGTTTCCAAAGCCCCCTGAATGGGTTCTAGTGTAGTGTTTTTAAACTGAGTTTTTTCCAACAATATTCTGAGCGGTAGGAAAACAGTGAGATGAAAATGTGCTGTGTTAGACATTCTTGCCATACCGAGCCAGGAGTAGAGGCCTTTGTTCCATTTCTGCTACAGTGGCAAACCTGGTAGCTAGCTACATAGTCCCTGACTGGCCACTGCTGGGCACACAGGCTACACGACACACCGGCGGAACCAAAGCAATAGATAGTTTGGTCATTGTAGTTTTTAGTGAGAGTCAAGTTATCTCCACAATCTTGCTGTCCTTAATTGAGCTTTGGTTTTATTGCAGCTGATAATTTAAACAGATGGCATATATTTCTAGTAATGTTATGGGCAGCATTATTACATATTTAAACCCAAGACTTCTTAGTTGTAGAAAAGGGGACAGCAGCAAGATGCTCACAGCATAGTCTGACCAAACTCCATCAGTGGCTCTGGGTATCCCAACCAGGGTAAAACTTTGCAAAAGATAGCAGCTAGGGTAAATACAGCATCCTACACATTACAGCAATAGGATTCTGAAGTCAAGTGTCTATTATCCATCTGTAGTAAAAGAGGTGTAATCAGTGTGTGTCCAATCTCCTTACCTATCTAAAGCAGCAATGACATCACCCTGTGTGTCTGTTTATGTGTGTGAGAAAGAAGGTGCATGTGTTTGTGTCTATGTCCTTATCCTGTCTGCTCACCTATCTGCAGCAGCACTGGCGTCACCAGGGCCGTTTCCATGGCGTAGCAGAACTCACGGCCGAACATCACGGCCCCATGCATAACCCAACGACGCAGAGGGATCCGCTCTCCTCTGCCCTTCTCCTCTTCTTCTTCCCTAGGTTTCTTCTCAAGGAGGCTGGGGGCCTCCCCCACCTCCTCCCCTTCTCCCGCCATCACAGGCAGGTTTGATTTCAGAGGAACCATTCTTTTGCCAGATGGGTGGTATATTTCAATGTATATTTCACTATAACTACTAACAATTGTACTGTAATATAATATGCTGACAGAACATGTAATACACAGTGCTAATTTTGATCAGTCACTGTATAAGAGCCAGGAGAAATCCAGCTATCCAGTATCCCTGTTGATGAATAGCTTTTGTATCCAGAGATAGAGAAAGACATGGGAATGTGATCAGGACACAAAAAAGTAGCAAACAAAGGGGGAGAAACAGGAACAGGAATCTTCATTATCAATTAATAGGAGTTCCATGTTCAAAAAAACGACATAGTAAAAACATTTTCACATCCATACAGAGGGTGATTGTTCGATCTCTGATTCCTGATTCCTAGATGAAAATTTCACTTTCACAAGAGAGTAGTGGTGCGCCTCGCTGTGTGTTGCAAGTCAAATCCATATGAAGAGTTGAGGAGTTCCTGGGCAGCTCCATAGAGAGGGGTATGTAGAGGGATGAGGAGAAGAGGAGGGGAGGAGAGGGTTGATGATAAGGATGTGTGTTTCAGTAGACGTGTTTGCGGTGGTTGATGTGTGTCTGTTGAAGGTTGTGCGCACACAGCTGTTGGACTGTGTGTGTTTTGAGTGCATCAAAAGACCTCAGTGTGTGTGTGTGCATATAAGTGTGTGGGGGGATGGCATCCGTGAGTATGTGAGCCAGGGTCAATGCAGGTGGAAACCCCTTGGCACAGGCCCATTAAGTCACACAGCAACCTGCAGAAAAACAGATGTCAGTTAGAAAGCTACAAATTAGAACAGAGGAGAAAGATGTCCAATTTTTGGTTACTATGTGAATTTAATTTTTTACTCTACAGACAACTACAAGCAGCATAATGCCAAAGTAACAGGAACAACTTCCTGTTAGCTCCTTTTGACTTAAATCTTATTTATATTTCAAACTATCAAACTGTGGTTCAGGACCCCAAATGGGCCGAGGGCTGTGTTTTAAGGCAACTGGGTCCCATGATCAGAGACAAATGTTCCTCTGGCTGTAATGTCACCTGAAATGATCCAGACAGGCAACCACCAGTAACGATCAGCTTATTGCAGGTATAAACATCATGTGACAGATCAAAGGAACAAAGGATAAAAGACTAAAGCCACACCTTGGCTATCTGGATAAAAGCTGTTGGCTATAAAATTCCCATTGATATTATGTTATGTCTATACAATAAAATTACATCACCTGTATCTTCATAACCTTCCTCATGGTTTAATGGCAGCAATGTCGTAGCTTTAGATTCCCAGCAAACTAAACATAATGTGACTGAACACTTTTTTGACATGGGTCAAATTCAGTTTAATACAAATGCAACTCGAAACTGCAATTCCAAATGAATTCATATTGTTAATGATATAGCATTAATTCGCTGCGACTCACTAAGAGGTTTGATATGACAACCTTCTCATGCCAGCTTTTTCCCCACTACTTTAATCAAATAGAAACTCAATGAATTGAACGCTAACTTCTATCCCATTTACCTCCTGCACTGAAGCTACTAAATGTTAACAGTCAAAACAGGTAGTTACAATTAATTACAATGAACGACTCCTTTGGAATCCTCACCTAATGCCAGGTTGCTTTGAAAATCCCGATCAACTTGCCGTTACGCTGTAACGGGATCTCACATGGCGAAATAACCTGTGTAGCTGCCACTCCTTATACATTTTGTACAGGCACCACCCCTGACTGTGTGAGAAAACAGATGGAAATGACTAGTTCTCACAAGAATGTGTGTGTGTGTGTGTGTGTGTGTGTGTGTCGGGGCTTCTTGAACCGACACGTTTTGAAGAGGGAAGGCTTTGCTAACGTACGTTACCTAACGGTAGAGCCTACAACAGAGACAATAACAAGTTACTTACTAAGAACTTCCCTTACGAATGCCATTATTAAGCATTTATATCATCTAGGGATGATGGTTAGATATGTGTGTTCTCTCAGGCTGGCCAAAAACACCTTACTCTAGCTACATCAATGTTAGCTTCACACTGCAGGAGCATTCCAGCCCGGCTTGCTGGCTACCGTAGCTAGCTAGGTTGGTCACTACTCGTAACGTTAACGTGTTGCCACAGGCAGACTGTTGCAACATACCTGAGCTTTACTCCGTGTCTTGTAGCACCAATTCCATTGTATGTTGTTCCAATTCTGATGTATGTTTTCAACAACGTAGAACTCTCGATGTAAATTAGCTGTGTGGCTAACCTTAGCCAGTTGACCATCTGGTAACTATGCCCATCGATCTCATTGGTTGCCACAGTAACAAAGCGTGGGCAGGGGAGGGGGCAGTCAGAGGGCAGCTAATGTATGGTAACGTCACCAAAGGACTCACCTACGGAGAGCGGGGCTTTCATAACGGTTTACCTAGCGGAAAAACGCATTACTGATGCTACAATGATAATAATAATAATAATAATAACAATAATAATAATAATAATATTTTACTATAATATCTCAAAGAAAATAGCAATAATCAAGCAATAATTATAACAATAGCAATAATTTAAGGTTTATGTTTTACAGTAATGTGCAATGTACACAGCAGTGGTGGGGAACATTTTGGTTTTGGTTCCACATTTGTCATGTGTGTTTTGGTCAGTTTTGGCTATACAGTGTTATAAAACTGTTGGATCAAAATTGATTTCTCAAATTCCAACATCTTGCCCAATATTTATTTACTTTTTAAGCGGAAATTGGACTAAATTCTATCTACATTATGATTTTATTTTTTCTTCCCCATTCTCTAGTAGTGGTGAGGTTTTCAACTGTGGTGGCCCACTGCTGGATGAATACAACAACAATCTAACAAGCATTGCAATAGTCAAAAATACATGTAAATTTGTATTGCTCGCTTTAGCAGATATTTTATTGGCACCATGATACATAAATGTGAATTTACTGATGTAAATTACATAATGGACTAAGGAACATGATGATTTGAATTGTTAATTTGTATTATATTGAGACAGCATAACATGGTAATAATGAAACATAGACTATAGCTAGCAGCTGAACGTCGTTGCATTGCCTCCTATTGTTAATTTAATTTGACACCTTTATCTACAAAGACAGATCCTACTGAGAGTAACACTTTCTATATCATATTATTTATGATATGTACTATATTTAAATTAAAACATTATTATCACAGGCAACAATCCCTATCCAAACATTTACAGTGCAGTTGCTCCTAGTCTCTCCAACAACCATCTCAGATATTAGTTCTAATCAAGTAAAATTTCCTTTGGGCTGTGAAAGTCCCCAAAAGGGAATGAAATGCTGCCCTCTCCTGTGAAGAGCGAACTTCACTCCCAAATATGTTCTTAGGCAGTAGCTCTAATAACATTTTTAGATATGAATGTCACCCTGGAATCCACACCAAAACATATCACTAAACTTGGTAGTTATTATTATTATTATTATTATTATTATTATTATTATTACTGTAATACGTCTAGAGAAGTTTGGGGTTTGGCCACTTGTTCAAGGGCACCGCACAAGCTCTGTTGTCTTGTGTGATGACTCCCCATTACAGTATCTCTCTATATTGTGAATTATCAGGCTGGTCATCATTATTATATTATTAATGACAGCATTGGTTGTCCTTCCTGAGCTTTTAGAACTGTGTAATGATGTCGTCACTGGTCAGCATGCCACTGGAGTCTAGATATATCATCCATGTTTCCACTGGAAAATCCAGCAGCTCAGTAACTTTCAGTCCCCCAAGTGAAAGGGGATTTAAAGTGTGTGCTGGTTCCCCAGATTAATGTCTCTCTGCAACGAAGGGGGAATGTTGGTCATCATGATCACATTACTGGTGATGGCGTTGACTGCCCCGCCTGAAGCCTTGGAGCTGTGCTGCATGCTGATGATGTCACCACTAGTCTGCTCTGCCTCGGCACGACGAAACAAACTTCTCATGGTGGCCTAGGGGAGCAAAGAGGAACGAATGAACCAATGAATGATTAAATAAAAGAATGAATGGAATAAAGGAAGGGAGGAAGACAAAGAAGGGAGGAAAGGAAGAAATCAATGAATATGCACACACACACACACAGACACGCACACACACACACCAGTCTTGTTACCTTGAAATTATTAGTAACAAAGCAGTAGACCACAGGATCCATACAGCTGTTCAAACTGCTGAGAGTGACAGTCAGGTGGTAGACTATCACATGGTGAGGCATATCAGGGTAGAAGTACATCAACACCTAGAGGACACGACAACAAGGTACAGCCATGTGACATTCAGTGCTCCTATCTATTCAGTACTATTTAGCACCTTTCCGTCACATCCTATCCACTGTTTAGCACCTGAATATGACATCTCATATATATCTCATATTCACATACTCCCTGCTCACCTGTCCGTAAGGGTTTCAGTGGTGCAAAACAAATGGTGAAGCAAGGTAAAAGGATGCTTCACCCCCATCTCTTGCTCACCTGTCGGATGTGGAAGGGTGTGAAGCAGACAGTGAAGATGACCAACACGGTAGTCAGCAACTGGACAGCTCTCATCCTCCTCTCCCTGGGGAAACACAGGTTAAAATCCTCCACTGTGACGTCCCAGTTGCCCTGCCCATATGTCACCACTGCTTTTTCACTGCTGCGGATGTAAACCTGGTCTATCGAGAAAGTCGTTTTCTGGATTAAAAGTTTTGGATTTCTTCAGATCTTGTAAAGACATTAAACTTCAGAGTGAAAGAAATATGATCATCACTATGTAAACAAAACCAGAGAGGAGGCAGCAGTGTTTCCAGAAGGGGCACCATGCTGCAATTACAGGACTAGAAACATTTGAAATCACATAACAGGTTTTTGTTCAGCCTATAAAGGACCATCTAAATTTCAAATACAGGAAAATTGCTAAAATTGAAGTGACAAGGGCTTTCATGCATCACATTACAGTCATTTAGCAGATGCTTTTATCCAAAGAGACATACAAAGGTACATGACACTATGCGGGGATCGAACCCACGACCATGAGACTGAGAGTCTCTGAGAGTGATAGTGCCCTATATACCATATAGTATTATCTATGGTACTCCCTTTAACATTTGTTATACCTGCTCTGCTGCATCAGGCGGCGGTCAGCTAGCGCCCACATGATCCGCAGGGTGAAGACCACGATGACGATGAGGGGTAGGAAGAACTCAGTGATGGTGAGGAAGAGGAGCTTGGAGAGGCAGCAGCCCGTGTGCCGGAAAGCGGTGGAGAGGAAGGAGTAGGTGACCACGATGGCAATCAGCCAGACAGAGACACACACACACTTGGCCACGTTGGAGTTACGCCACCGACGGGACGCTTCAACCTGCAAGGCCAAAAGTAAATGAAGTCGTCTTTTACTATCCTGCTGTGAGAAAAAAAGAAGAAACAATAGAGACAATGCATCCAGTGCATCTTAAAGGGAGATCCCACCATTCTTCCTGTGATCAGTCTTGAACAGAAGAACTGGGGAAGAAAGGAAGCGAGGAAGGAAGGAAAACCTTGGAGAGGAAAGAAGAAAGAAGGAAGACAGAAACTGTGACTAGATAGTTACAAACACTCTCCACCACCACCCACCTGCACTATGGCGAGGTAACGGTCGACACATATGCAGGTGAGAAACAAGATGCTGCAGTACATGTTGACAAAGTAGCTGAAGATGTGCAGGTAGGAGCAGGTGAGACAGGCTCCTCCGCTGTAGTAGAGCAGGATGCGGGTCGGCAGAGAAAGGTTCGCCAAGAGATCCGTCACCGCCAGGTTGATGGTGTAGATCACCGAGGTGGTCTTCGGCTTGGTGCGGCAACAGAAGACATACAGCGCCACTGTGTTGAGCACCATGCCCACCTGGAAGAAGGAGTAAGAGCAGAGAGGAGAGGAGATACAAATCTGTCAAGCTGCCAACTCTCAGCCAACTTGTCACTGTCTGTCAAATACTGGGTTGATAGAGAGTTTGTACAGATCGGCTACTGAATAGATTGTTTCATACAGGTTGAGGCTCCTCACGTGTCAGCCACAACTTTCCAGAACTTGTGAAAAACATTCTGATGTTCCCATTGATGCTTGTGTGTTTTAGTTCTTTTTTAGTTTTTTTTTTAACTTTTCACTGGTTTGGTCCCAAGGTTCTGAAACATAAGATGCAGTATTATTACAAGATATATCAAAGGAGCCCTGTCTCAAGAACATGAGCGCCTACCAGGAATATGATGGAGTTTACGACTATGAGAGCGATCCAGAGACTGTAGAAGTCATTGTAGAGCCCCTCGTCTAGATGAGCCAGTCTCTGAAGGTACGGCTCCATACCACTTTTGTTACTGGGACTGGCAAGCATGGGCAGTACAGGAAACGACGCATTGACGGAAACCCAGGACTCAGAACTGTTCACGATGTTCATGATGATGATGACGATAAGGATGGAGGTGGTAATAATGATGATGATGATGATGATGATGATGATGATGATGATGATGATGATGATGATGATGATGATTTGGGGTGGGAGTTGAATCCCTATCAGAGAAAATGAGATGTTGCTTTGTTAAGTGGATACTTTGAATTTCAGTATGCATCAAAGGGTGCTAGCTGCCAGCTAACTAGGTTGTTACTCATTGCACTTCAGTGAAGAATGCTAACAATGCTAAGAAGCTGCTTTTTGGTAACTGAAACCGCAATGAAGCAACTACAGTATTTTTCCACAACGCAACAAATATTGGCGAAGAAACATCAAAGTGCCAACATATCTTGAGTCCATGACATTGAATCTAAACAATGTTCAGTTGAGTAACAAACTGATGATGCTCATAATGTGAAGGTGATGAAGTTAAATCCCTTGTTGCAATGTGCAGTTTAATTTGGTAAATGAAGCTGATTCTGATGTTTGTCTGTTTCTGTCATAGATTGATGCCTGATCATTTCCTAATAAATTTCATGCTAGATTCTATTTATTACCCATAATATGACAGTAAAGTCATAAATTGCGCACACATACAACATTAAGTGGACTCTGGCTTGTGAGAACGGACATTTTTTGTGTCAGAAACAATAATTTTCTAAGATTATGTCCACACACACACTCTCTCTCGCTTGCTCTCTCTCTCTCTCTCTCTCTCACACACACACTACACACAAACACACCATCTCCATTCCCTCACTGCTTTGTCCTCAGTGCGGTTGTTGCTGTTGGCATGGCCATTATTGACAGAGTCACTTAAGGCCAATAGAACATTCCCATTAATTTAAACTGTATATTAGTTATAGCTAATTATTAGTTATCTATTAGTTATTTATCTACAGTTATATTTACATAAGAACAGACAATCTATTTTTAACCATGTAGCCTGCAGTTCTCTCCCCAAACAGGGAGGGAACACATCTAATTTCCAACTCTTTCTGCCCAAGATGTTTTCATCTCTGTCTAAACAAGAAGAAAATGTAATTCTGTTTCTCTCTGTTTAAAAAAGTAAAAGTGAATCAGATCTGTGCCATAAGTGTGATCTTAAGTCATGAATGAAGTCATGAATGAAGTCATGAATGAAGTCATGAAATGTTTGTGTCTGTGTAAATCCATCCCATTATATATATAATTATAGCAATAGCTCTGATCTCAGAGATGAGTTGTGTGTTTGTTTACTTCTAAGAAAGAAAAGTGAATTCTTCTCAGAGATGGGGAAAATAAAGTGTAATTGTATGAGACTCTGTGTGTGTGTGTGTGTGTGTGTGTGTGTGTGTGTGTGTGTGTGTGTGTGTGTGTGTGTGTGTGTGTGTGTGTGTGTGTGTGTGTGTGTGTGAGAGAGAGAGAGAGAGAGAGAGTGTGATCAACAACAATAACAATACATTGCCTCTGCTTAAACAAGGGGTAATTGAAGTTACTAGTCCATGTAACACACCCATGCTCCCAATTCCAAAACCAAATGGACCAGATGAGTGGTGATTTGTGCAGGATTATATTGTCCCTAGGGGTGTCTATGACCCCTACTGTCCCTGACACTAATGTTGGTTTATCCAGGATTACAGCTAATTCAATCTAATATACAGTAGTGACTTGTGTTCCACATTTCTCTCATTTTTCATTTTTTTTTCACAATGCTTAACCTGCCTACAAAACACAAAAGGCAAAACACCAGCAACCCACGACTATCAGGCTCCTTTTTCTACATAGACTTTCTACATATTCAGTCGGTGATAATGATAATGTCGTACAGGCATTAACTCTCCTGCTGTTATGAGACTTTATAAAACCAAGTTATCTTGTGACCCTTCAACTAACTAAGAGAAAATATACAAATACCCAAATGTTAAGTAGGCGGTACCAGAATTGATCAATGTTATGGAAAGCAGAGGGCATACAGCGACTGTACAGTATAGATCTCAATGGGATGAAATGAGAGTGAGAAGAGAGAGAGATACTGAGAGATACTGAGAGAGATGTACAAGTATCCTGCCCTGCTATTCATTGATACAGTCCATCAGCTGGTCAATAACCATATTAGGACAGAGCATTCAGGATCTATCAAGGACAGGTGTAATAAGGAGGGAGGGAGGGGGGTGAAGGACACAAAAGGAGAGAGTAAAAGTGAGGAAGAATGTAAAGGGAGGTGAATTCTGCTTCTTGAATGTTAACACACTATCCTAAATGATCCATTTAACTGTGTGGGACACATTTGTCTTCAGTTTGTTGGACTGGGCACATTTCTTCACTTCCAAATCGATTGTCTGAGCTATTGATACAAGGACTTGCAGTGCACAACAGCTTAACAGAAGTTTAACATGTATTTTCACCGAGAGTGGAAAGGGTTGAATTATTGTGAACATTGAAGTAACTCACGCGTGCATTTTAAGTTACGTTGGGTTAGGATATCACAACAAGCTTACGGATCAAGTCAAACTCCCCAAGAATCCATGGGAATACACTTCCATTTCAAGTATATTCCCTAAATAAGCCAATTAGATTCTGGATTGGAGTAAAACCTGTCTGGTCACATAAGGTTAAGCATCACATTTTCCTTTACTTGTAGTGTTCCATAGAGTGTGGACCTAAAATGGGCTGAGGGCCTTCTGCTATTGGGTCCTCCCATAACAAATGTACTTTAATTGCTCATGTGGATCCCAGGGTGAAAAGGTTTAAGGACCCCTGTTTGTTGTGCTGTGTATGGGCACGGCCTAGAATTAATCTCTCACAGCAAAACAATCATCCAGATGATGAAAAATGTAGTCCATTCAGACTAATGAGAATAACATGCTCAGCTGAGGGTGAGGCATAATGTGATTCACTAACATTAACAAGACCAGTCCAGCCATACAGCGTTAAGGGCACTGAAGGAAATAAATGGGTGTTTTCACAGTAATACCCCCTGGTATTATTCAGCTTACTGGAGCTAGTTCATCATCATTAACAACACTAACGAGTGTTATGAGCGTTGCTCAGGGGAAAGTGTGTATTAAAACACTCACTTCCTTTGGTCAGAGATAAATGACAATGCCAAGTCATACATTCCAGGGGCTTTCAAAGATACTGGCTATGTTTCCATTACCAGAGACTCAAGACCTGCAATGTAGAGCAGGTGGAAGTAGTGGTCAGTCCTTCAGAGCAACCTGGCTAGGGGCAGTTCCCAAGAGTCAAACTTCAGGATATAGCTTGGTATTGGGGTCATAGTTCAGCATACATTTAGTGGTAATTTGTTGAAAAATGCCAGTACCAATTGTAATTTAACTTTTGGCATGTTCAGGAAACTTAACATTATATTTCCATTTTATATAGCAGTGTGTCAGAGTTTCTATTATGCAGAAAAAAAGCATTGGTATATTCAGGAAACTGAGTTTTGAAAAGCCCATCATCACTAGGTGTGTATGCACATTAATGTTGTGTATATTGTAACTGTCCAGCAGAAACCTTGCATCTCCAAAGTGACTTCATGATGATATGTAAGTAGTTATGACAACTATAGTTTATAGCTTAACTGAAAAAGTGAAATAACTGGTTTCTGCAGAGCACAGAAATATTGGACCTTTTACAATCCTGTCTGCTGAAGCAATGAGATAGAAATAGATAAGATATACTATGATGTTTTCACAGAGATTACACAGATAATATTTAATCAATCCAGTGCATCACTGTTGCCATCCTGTCATATTGTTGCTGTTCCCTTTTTAACATCAAAGGCTGTGATGATGCAATGACTGTAAAGTGATACTGAGAGGAGAGCAGAGGGCTCTGAGGCAGATCACAAATAACACTGTCCAAATAAATCCCAGGACTGTGGGAGTCCTGTGTGTGTGTGTGTGTGTGTGTGTTTGAGAGCGAGAGGGGAAGTGATATAGAAAGGGAGAGAGACAGGATGGAAAACTGTGTATACAGTAAGTTCAGATCTCACGCTGTCCTACATCAAATTATTGCTTTATATTCCTCCCAGGCAAAGGGAACATTTCGGTACTGTTGTAACTCTAATTTTAGTGATAGTTGAGTTTGTACTAGTTGAAGTTTTCATGACCCTTGATTTCCATGAACACTGGTTGTACAACATATCAGCATTAATATTATGTTGTAGCCACATTTGCAGACTGTCTGAAATATCTCTTAAACATCTTTAAACAGCATTCTTCATCTACATCTCCCTTCATGAATGAAGAGGATTTACTAGGTGAAATCAAAAAGGGATCATGTCTCTTGCCAACTCAATCTATGTCTTGGAAACAGTATGTCCTCCTAATATTATGTACACTGCATGTACTTGTAAAACTGTGCTTCTAAGACTCCCCGTGTTGTTGAATAAAATGTTTGTATGACTCCCTCGGGATGCTACTCAGTTTGCCGGTATAATAAAGACACAGCAACGGGCAGGAGGAAAATAGCGGAGACAATGCAGTTCATCGCATTGTGACTTCCCGTAAAATCTAACTAAACAGGGAGAAATCACTTTTATACAGAGGAACAACTTCTAACACACTTATACCCTGATAACACCAACGGCCTTGAAGGCAGTGGCGCACCAGGACACACACACAATGTACAGATAGCAGTAAAATGAAACAACACTGAACATTGTCCAACAGGTGGGTTACTACATTACAAGTGAATATGTTGTGATGACGCCGGTTCCCCAGGTGGAAGAGCAGTTTATCTTCTGTTGATGACCACTCACCTCTAAGACAGGAAAGGAGACCAGTGGAGTCTTATTCTCTGGACCAGTCAATCTGGAAGTCTTCAGTGTCGTCCTAATCCACTGATCCTCAGTCAGACTCAGACTCAGGTGATGCTAGGTCGTCCCCAACCAAGGGGGGGCTTCAACTTTCAGTGACCTTTGCCGTCTTACCTCATGTCAGCACACTGATATCGACTTTTCTGCCTGGAACAGTTAGCGTCTCACTGAGAAACTCCTTTTTCTTCTCTGTCTATTGATCTCGTCTTTCCATTCAGGTTCTCAACTGGTGGTATTCATTCACACTCTCCTCCAGATCTACTCCTTAATAGTTATCCCCATCATTTCTGTCCCTTGGTCAGTCTTGTGTTAATCAGTCTATCGCTTTCTTTCTAGAATCCCCAAACACCCTCAGAGCCTCAGATCTTTCTGCTTCCTTATCTTGCTGTATGTGTCTCTTTCCCTTCAGTGTGTCTGTCTTTCTTCTTCTCTCTTTCTCCCCCTTTCAGCATCCTTTTTTCCTCTCTCTTCCCCTTTAATGACTATGTCTTTCTACCTCCCTCCCTCTCTCTAAATCTCATCTCTCAGTCTGGTCTTCAGACAGGAAGTCTTAGTGTGTGTTTACATTCTGCTGTGACACACGTATATGCATGTACAATATGCACACACACGGACAAATATGTGCACTTACCAGCTCAGACACACAGCGACACAAACACATGAAAACATAAATGATATATGTGATATAGACAATGTAAACTTTATCTCTCCATGCAGCCCTTTTCCAAACAATGTCATGCTATGCATCATGCTGAGACAGACAGGACTACTGCAACACAGAAATGACGGTTTTGTATGTTTCTCCTCTTTACAGTGCAGCATAGGACAGCTGTTTTCATACCTTTTCTCTGAGAGTGCACGTTGTTAAAATGACTCATGAATGACCCAAGAATGTGTTTTTTGAAAAACATTGTGCAGGCTAACCTAGCAAAACAATGAGATACACTAGTAAAGATACACTAAAACAGACTGAACACTGCTAAGGCATTCGAAAAAATATTAAATTAAATTAAAATTAAAAATAATATTGAAAAACCCCAATATTGTATGTTATATTGCTGATGCATTCCTAAATCCCTGCCTTTTAATAAGCTGAATAAAATAATGTTGACTATGTTAGTAGCATTGAAGCAAAGAAGAGGAGCTTCGCCAACCCCCAATTTATGTCTGATGATGAATGTGAATATGAATGACAAATGACATGAGAATGAACTGGAAAGATGGAGGAGGTGACTGTGACTGTGACAGTAGGCAGGCTGGTTTGTCCTTGGTCACACTATGGTATGACTATTCACAAAATCACCAGTTAATTTGTTTGAATGTGCTGGCAATGCTAGAAATATCGGAGAGCAGATATTAAGCACATATAGGTCTTTTTGCAGGTTTTTGCAGACACCTCACATTCCTAAAAATATGACTATACACTGAGGGAAATCATTTAAAAAAGGGTGTTTTTTATGCAATGCTGGTGTGCTGTCACAACTAAATTCACAGTGATCTATTAATGAAAAACACACAGCATCTTGAACCTGAGCAGAGCTGTTTGCCTCACTCTGCTGAGCATGCAACACAAAAAACACCAAGCAAATAATGGCCGATGTCCATGAGGAGTGTTTTAGTTGCATTAAATTACACCACACTGTTCTCAGCTAGAACCAACTTCCATCCACGAGACACAATGTCGAATGTGGGGAATGAAACACTGTATAAATGCTCTTAACAAGCAATTCAAATGTACATACTTGGAACATTAATAGTGACTTAACTTACAAAAATCAAATAAATCAGGATGTATGTCTCAACAGAGTGAGTTTGCTGCATCATAAACCCAAGCTGTGGCCAGTTGCATGAATTTTGAGGTTAAGAAGCTTTAGACCTGTCTAGAATTATTTCATCCTCATTCTTATCAAATCTATGTGGAGAACTTTCTACTAAAATTCAACTGCACAGCGATGAAGCTGAAGGATGAGCTAATAAAAATGAAGCACTGTGTTTCATTTTTATTAGCTCATCCTTTCTAAATGCTATCACCTAGACGGCCATGTTTTTTCTGTTATGTGTCTCATTTTGACCCGCTACTCAGATTATCAGTCTTTATAAATTGTTTTATGTATCAGTTAAATGTAGATATCTAAACCATGTCTGAATAAAAGTCCAAGGCTCAGTCTGTCTTTACGCAACTTGTCCCTGGTGCTACATCCCATCCGTCTTCCAGAATGGGACAGGTTTGTGTCTCCTGGTTTCCTGTCTAGAGGATCATCATCACTCACAGCCTGTCAGCATTCTCTTGGAAAGATCCGGAATAACGGATGTCAGGAGAGAAACCATAGATCAACCTGTTACTGAGGATGAGCAGAAAGAGAAGGGTGCAGGAGGGGGGGACAGAAAGGGCGAGAGAGAGAGAGAGAGATAGATAGGGTGAAAGAAAAAGAATGAGAGAGAGAGAGAGAGAGAGAGGCATACACGAAGAGAGTGTGTCGCTCTCTGTGTGTGTGGGTGTAGAAATGGCAGATGGATCATCATGTGGCAGGGTGTGTGTGCAGGTACAGGCATGGGAACTGGAAAGCTTTGTTTATGCCAGGAACAGTCTGAATTGTGATGATCGATGAGAGGTGACATGGTTTCTGCACTTTTTACTCCACTGCGTCCTCTCATGGGCTCCGTTTATTTGTCAGGAATGAAAAGGGGATGGATGGAGGATTACTGCTGTCCTCTACTCTGCAGTAAAAAAAAAAAAAAAATCCTGCACGCCATTTGACACGTGTTCTTTTTCTTCAGAGTATAAGGAGTTATAAGGGAAATGACCCCTTGCTGAATTACATGCATCCTTCTTGTTAGGATTTAAGTGGAAAATGTGAGGGGGAAACACGTCACTTACCCACCAAGTCCCCGGTTGAATCAGAAGAAATCACCCACTACTTAGCTGTCAGTTCTCAGCGTGCTTGTTATAAAAGTGATTTGCCTTCTTTCCTGCTCTAGAGAAAACGGCTCCTTTGTCCATGGCTTTTGTCCAAGGCTTGTGCCAATTACCAAATTAATAACCGGGTATTACTCTTTATCATATTGTAGGTCAGCACTTCCTAAACCACAGCTTGGGTCCCCACAGGAGCACTAATATGTTTTAATGAACCTGAACCTTAAGACCCTTTTGTAGAAGAAAAAAAGTCAATTTACTTTTATTAAATATTGCAGTACCTTTTTTTTTTTTAGTGTGAGTTGGTTCTTGTGCATATGAGGCCATATATCCTGTCACACCTACACTCTCTAATCCCAAATGATGGTTGTTTAACCTAAAGTCGCACTGACAGAGCGCGCACACACGCACTTTCTGATTTGTCTCTGACTGCTGTTTAATCGACTGCCAACCTGACAAAACCCAGATTCAGAGACCTGTCCTCACTTCACTGGATGACAAATCTACAGACGCACACACACACACAAACTTTGTGCCCCTGGCTGAGCGGCCCAGTAGCAATGTTTGTCTCTGTCCTGAGTTTTACGTGTTAAGCCTGGAAGGAAGCCTGATGGTGATGAATACTGCTCACTAACAATAGTATAAAGTCATTTACCATGTTTGGTAAATGTCTGTGACTGCAGCTAGCACCCAAGTATGTCAGTTAGTACTCTGTATACAGTACTAGTAAACGTCATTCACATTTTACATTTGTTAGGGCATTTAGCTGATGCTCTTGATGAGCAAGAAATGATCTCCAAAATTACAAGCAACCAATAGCAAGAAGTGCATGGTGCCACGGTGCCCTGACAGTATTTCTGTGCCCTTATGATCACATGACAAACAAGTGCTAGGAATATAACTGGGATGGAGGGAGGTATGAGGGATCTTTGAGGAGATGATATATGATCCAGTGAGGAGAGGGTGACGTGACGTATTTCTTGAAAAGATGAGTTTTCAGCCTACGACAGAAGATGGGGAGTGACTTTGCTGTTCTGACTGGAGTGGGAAGGTCATTCCACCACTGGGAGATGTGGAGGAAGAAGAGTCAAGACCCGGTGGAGTGACGACCAGGCCAGCCCAGGGACGGGAGAGCCAAGCGGGCAGTGGTGGCAGAACAGGGCTGGGCCGTTGCCTGGAGGTGTGGGGGAGCGGGTCCCGTTGTACGCCAGCACCACGGTTTTGAATTTGATTAAGAGCAGCTACAGACAATGGATGGAATGGGAGAAATCGGAGAGGTTGAAGATAAGGTGAGCTGCAGCTTCCTGGAGGAGTTTTCGTGGCTGACAGGAGTGTTTCGAGGGCTGGTAACTTGTCCAGGGAGACAACTAAAGATTGAACAAGGAGCTGGACAGATCCCTGGTGAGGAAAGGCTCTGATTCGCTTAATTGTAGAGTGCAAACCTGCAGGATTGTGGATACAATGTGGGCCCTCGCATAACAGTTGGTTTTCTAGAGGCACACCGAGGGTCTTGGCCTGGTTTACAGTAATTTAACACTGTTTTTTCCCCACTGGATCCATCTATCTGGCACAGTGGCAGAGACCCAAACTGCTAGTCTTATCACGAAGGACCCCAAACTGTGCAAATGTCCTTTTAAACATACTAGTAGAGGTACAAGACAAATGTGGGGTCCTGAAGCAAAAGAAATAGTGTATTTCTGTACAGCCAACATCAGTAACAGGATCGACTACAGACTCAAAACACTATTAATCATTAATATGGCAACAATTTATCGAGAAAATTCATTCATTCATTTTAAACAGAAGGTTTAAAATGATGGTTCAGGTTGTTCAATAACACAATGCAGTAAAATGGGTTTAAAAAGAGGTAATTTGAAAAAAGTTACTTCCTGTTGCTCCATATTTTTGGAGTGCCCAGGCGACTTAATGAAGAAAACTGTCAGCCCCTTGGACGGTTTGAACATGGACTGTTCATGTCCTGGACCTGGAGCTGATTGAACTGACCACTTGGGCAGCGTGGGAGGAGTGACTGGTGGATTACACCGTGTATTGGACTGCAAGACTGGATGCTGGATGAATGGACTGACGACTTTCGCCACTCTCCCTGTCTCCTTGTTCAGAACCGAGGACACCTGATGTGGAGAATAACCGACTCATCTAACTGTCTGTTTGTGTCATTGTGTCAAAAACAAGTACATGATCTAAAATATTCTCATTCTGTGTATATTTGCAACAATCATTGAGTGGGTGTCATATTTTGAAATGATCAAATCACTAATGGTAGGAGAACATTGTTCATAACATGTAATATAAAGCATTTCAATGGCAAAGTCACATCTATTTGAGTCTGTCCAGCTGTCAGGGGGGAAGGGTCACTATATCCATCTATACCCATTTGTATTATTGCTACTTGCCAACTCACCAGAAAAGTATGTAAAAATGAAATTGAGAGTAAACCTTTTTCTTTCTCTTCCGGCAAATGGCCAGGCTTGCGCCCCTCCAGATCAGATCCTGTGCATCTGATCTTTAGTTTTCAATCTTCAATTATCTGGACGTCATCATAAATGTTACATTTGCTCACATGAAAACACACTGCAAACTGAGATACACCGTCTTAAATGAGTCAATACCTTACCTGCCTATCTTACCTTAGACAATACCTTTGAATGTTTGTATTCAAACAGAAACATGTTGTATTCAGACATAGAAACACTCTGGGACTTCAGAATGAAAAAACACACAACAATGATTTTGTGTACCTGAGCTTAGATTCATTTAATGGTTTCACATCGTGTCTAGATAGCAGATCTTGCAAAACTCTTTTTAAAAACATCAACAGATAAAAAGTTGCGTAGGATTGTGCTGTATTAATGACATACACCTGACAATGCTGCTCATTTTGACGCTGCCATCGACAAAGTAAAACTTTGAAAAAAAAAGAAAAGAAATCCTAATAGCATACATTCATTGATGTGCTCCATCACACAGGAAAACCAGATCATTAAGGCCCCTTTGGTTCACATGACAGCAAGGAAGCAGCAAAATAATCTCTCAGTTCTACCAAGGCACTTGAATCACGTATTCAACTCAACATTTGATAAAATTCAACAAGAAAACAAGAAAAGAAAATAAATATTTTACATTTAGGTCCAACCCAGACAGTTTCTCAACAGAGGGTACCATCCTGCATTGAGGCTTAAAGATTTAGCTGAACGTTAAGCTGAAAGCTTCACTCTGAAGACTAAACCAAAAACCAAAAACACATTAGTGTAAAAATAATTACAGTTTTCTTTACTTGTTTACCAAGTGTAGTTGAACTCTACATAAAAAACAGAAACAGGCATTGGAGTAAAAGATCTAAAACAGCTAAAAATGTGAAGGAAATGCTGCATGCTGCTCTTGCAATACCACATAGTTTATCAATCAACCAACCTGACCTTCATCAGAGGTTTTAACAAGACCCTGGAAGTAAAATCACTTATCAGCTGCTACATCATTTTAACATGAGTGAGAACTGCCAGGTACCAATTCCTCTCTCCCCCGGCTGAAGGAAACATCTGACCCAGTGTCTCATGTAAACATATTTAGCTACGATCAGGATGCATGATGTCCTTTAGATGATCCTATGTGTCTTCTGCACTGGACACTAGCGGTAGTTGTGTGTGTGTCTGTGTGTGTGTGTGTGTGTGTGTGTGTGTGTGTGTGTGTACACAGAGAGGGGGGGGGGGGGGGGGGGTGTATGTGTATATGTGTGTGCATGTCAGTCAGTCACCTGTCTGTAGTGTATGACGTAGTAGTCATGGACGTACATCAGGACAGCAAATGGTTGACCAATGATGAGTGAGATCCACACTGCAGCGTTGCCATAGTCACCACGCAGGAAGCGACCAACAAACCAGGCTAATGGCAGCTGGTTAGTAAATGGAAACGGGAATCAGATGTTTGTCGTTGACTAATTTCAGTCTGAATGTTTGTAAAATACATTTCAGCAGGTATTGTGTTGTGTTGTGTCACGCTGCGTCACGTTATATTCAATAGCAAACAAAATCAATGAAGAAAAATATGTGTGTGACATCATGCAGTCAGTTTGGTCTCACCTGAGCCATCATGCCCATGAAGGCCCACAGCCTGAACATCCGCAGGGGAACACTGACTAGGTACTGAGACAGAAAGACAGTCAGAGAAACCAAAATGATTAGATGCTGTTGTCTGTATCGTCTGTAATACAATCTATGCATCTGCAGAGGAACTCACACTCAGTCAGACAGACTGACCAAGAATATAACGTTAATATTATGTTCTGTATTATATACTGTAAGATTGGGAAGGAACTGGAACTCAATCTTATTCTAGTGTTGCACTCGCTGCCATCGCTCTGGATAAGAGCATCAGCAAAGTGCCTAAAATGTAATCTACAGTCTGAAGAAAACAACAGAGAACAGACAGAGAAAACAACCTAAAACCTTCCAACACCACCAGGCTACACGATGTCAAGAGTCATTATTCTGTAGACATTACTTACATTTTCTATTCAGATTAGGCCCATTTACAGACACTAAGGCAGTGAACGGAACAACACACTGAATACTTACTTTTAATATATAGTAACACACACATAGAGTATAGTACTTTTATTATGGATAATACCTTGAGTGTACTAAACAGTAGGACCACCTTGTGCTTCTAACCAGGTGAAGTTATGATTACCTTTTGATTTGACCTGATAAATCCACTTTAGTCATGAGGGTGAGGAGGAGAAGAAGAGGACACAGGCTGACATTGGAGACATGACATGGTCTTCATATTTTGTATATTGTACAGTCTGAACATCACCAGATGAAGTAGTACTGGGCCCCATTCTTACCTCATGGAAGAAGGCAGACAGGAAGAAGACAGCTGATTGGCTGGCTATTTTACTGAACCCCTTCCTCAACAGGGGCTTGTAGAAGTGGCTTCAGGACAGACAGATAGATAGATAGATAGATGGATGGATGGATGGAGGACAAACAGAGAGACGGAGTTAGAGAGACTGAGTTGCTTGGATAGATAAAGATTGTAGAATTGGCTTTGGGACAAAGGGTTCACTCATTTGTTCAGTCACTCCCTCCCTTCCTCCCGTGTACTATGGTGAGATCTCTCACTCAGTAACGTGTTGTAACTCTCTCCCTCCCTGACGGGTGTTCAAAGTGGACCAGTGTAATTAATGAACCTGTGGATCAGATAACCAGTGCACTCTGTCTTGTTTAATACAACCTCTCTGCTAGCGTCTGCTGAACTCACTATTCCCTCTCTATTCAGACAGATGGATCAGTCATTTTCCCCGTTCAGCTCTACCCATATATATGTCACTGCTCCCTCCCTGGTGTGTTAGTGTGTGTGTAACTCACCGTAGACACCACTTGTGAACAGGGATGTTCCAGTTCTGCCAGAAATATGTCACCGTCTCCGAGTTCCTAAAAGACGAGTCAGGAAATAGTGTACTTAACCTTTAAGATTACTGCAAACAAGATCTCAACATGAATAGGAAAGTCTTTAACCGCAGCATAATTGGTTCAGTTATTTTAGTTTGACAACCGTGAAAGAACAAATCCACATTTCATACATGTTATTCATAAGATTTAGGACAGTTTCATATTTGTGAGCATGAAAAAGCCTAAAACTAGAACGGAGCAAGGCTCTAATCTGTAATGTCATGTAGGAAAGAGGAGTTTAACAAGCCTTTATTGAGTGATGAAATGGGTAAGCTCAGATCAAAAGTCTCCATAACCCAACAGAAGGAACCCTTATAAGCTGAGATGCTTTTAAACTCTCCCACACGGACTCAGAATACTGACACATCATACCTGGAGACCCAGTTGACAAAGCCTTATTCTCACAACTCAAAAACTTCCAATTTTCACTCACAAACCTGCACACACACACACGCACGCACGCACGCACGCACGCACACACACACACACACACACACACACACACACACACACACACACACACTCACTCACTCACTCACTCACTCACCCACTCACTCCACTCACTCACTCACTCACTCACTCACTCACTCACTCACTCACTCACTCACTCACTCACTCACTCACTCACTCACTCACTCACTCACTCACCACCAGTCCTTGTAGAACTGTCTGTCTCCAAAGCGCAGCAGCTCAGCGGTGAAGTTCAAAGAGGAGTGGAAGAAGGAGTAGAAGAACATCAACCACAACAAGTGGTTAGGAACCTAGAGAGAGACGGGGGGGGGATTCAGAATATGAACAGAATATATGTGACTGTGGCAAGAGGGGCGACGATCCAGCCAGTCAACAAGATGTACCCGCTCTGATTGACCTCTACCTATGTATCTCAGTATGGATCAGCCGAAGCGTGCCTGTATACCTGGCCTGACGAGGCTACTGCTACTGACTGTTAGACTGAACCCTAACAAAGACTGGGGACTGTGTAAGTCTGCTAGAAGACTGTAACGTAATGTAATGATGGAATGACTCCACCATAAGAGAGAAACAGCGACCGCAGCGCTGGTGGTGTGTACTTTGTGTTGTTTATGTTGGGGCCAAATAAACTACAAGCAAGAACAAGATGCAAATCTCCCAGGTCCCCCCTACCCACAGAGTCTGAACATTGTTACTATGATATATAATATATAATATCATATATAAGAACGTGTGAAATTTTAGACCACACAGCATAGTCTTAGTGCTTACTAGTGTCCTTGTGTGTGTGTGTGTGTGTGTGTGTGTGTACTGTAATTGAAAGCTGCCATTTGTCCTCACATGTACATTAGATTTCATGAGACCATACTATGATGCTAATGCTATCTAAATGGCCTAAGTCAATAGAGTTGATTGTGATTCTAGTCCATCGGCTGTGACTTTATTGCGGTGCTGCGTCATGTTTCTACCAGAAGAATCAGGAACCTAAAAAAAGCTATAATCTCCTGTTATAGTTGAATGGGAGTCCTGGAAACCTATCAACACCGGTGTTGTGCCGTGTAACGTCCTGTTGTGTCGCGCCGTGTTGTTTTGTTTTGCGTCCCACTGTGTTGTTCATGAACTCACAGCCGGCCTGAAGAGTGACAAATAATAGCAAATCCTTCTGGCGTGTGTCGTGTCTCTACTCACAGCTAGTCTCAGGAGTCTCTCCATCATCCTGGACAGATCCATCTCCTACAGGACAGAAATACACATAGTCTTGACCCTTAGTTTAAGAAGTGCATTGTCTCATCCCATGACAGGCGTTGATGCACTTACCTCTAGTGGTTTCATAGAGCTTTGAATGATGGGAATCATCCACTGACATAGAAGGAGAGAGAAAAGAGAATGGTGTTAAAAAACAACAACGATGCAATTGATACATAAAATAAAGAAAGAAAATACCCAAGGAATATCTTGTTGAATTAAATTAAAAAGTGCATTTCAAGTATAAAGGGAATCTTTTACAAACCCCTTCAAATATATTGTTTAGATTTTTTTTTTTTTTTTTCCAGATTTATAGCTATTTATGCATTGTTTAAATATGTAATAATGTATTTACTGCTTGGTCTAAAACTGTACAATACACAGCCAAGGCAGCTATATGAGAGCTAAAGCATAGATGCGGCGTTGTCATCATGCGCTCAGTGGGAAAGGTGACACAGCAACACATGTATGTATCAACTTTCTATCTTAATGTGCCAATCAAAATATACTTAAAAGTCATATAATATTTGAGTACACTTGTAAAAAGATTTGAAATACCATCAAGTTAAACAGACAGAACAATATAGCACAATGCAGTCAGTTTTTGGAGTAACACGAGAAGGTTGTACCTGCTGAGTGAGGCCGACTAACAGCTGGATGAAGAACAGCTGGGGAGAAAGACACAGAGGGTGAATTGTTGCTTTCTCTAAATTTCTGCAATAAAATCTAAAGGGAACAATGGAGATGCATTAAATAACAAAGGGACTATCATAACCTTTTCACCCAACATCAAATTACTCTGTGAATACTACAATACTGTCCAAAGCATTGTGTATACCCACTCAAAGTCGGTACGTCAACACATTTCAGAGGCACCTATCATCATCGGGAGGGCTAACCGGTGACAGAATGTCAAGGATATCTATAGACGTGTCTCATTTTTCTTTCCACTTCACAAAGTGATGCATTCACTTGGGTTGTGTATTGGAAAACTGATTGTACCATGAAGTACTTGTCAATTAACCAAGAAGCTGACAACACCAGTATTTTGGTATTGGTATTTTGGAAGTTGAGAAAATTCACGAAAGTATATTCTGAAAGATTGGCATTGATATAGTCATGAAATACTAACTAAGCTGTGGTCAAGCTGACTCATAGGCCAGGGGCTCATGTGCTGTTTCTGCAGCTTAGGAGTACAAGCAAAACCTCCTGGATAAAACAGTGAGGCATCTGGTCTCATGTTTTGGTTTGTTTTGGCCAGGAAATCAAACTGAATCCCAAACCCTCAGGCTTCAGAGTAAACACTTTGAGCAGTAGGCCATTGATCTGGTGCCTTGACCACACAACTGAAGGTAGTTTTTGTTAGATGATACTGACGTGCAGTATTTCAGACAACTGTCTTTCTCACCATCTCAAACAGTCGCCTCAACAGGAAACTCAGACAAATTGTGGGAGAGCGAGGAAAGTTGAGCTCGTAGCACAGAGTAGGAGCAAAGACAAAGTAGTACATATCTATAGAGGTGGAGAGGGAGGAGGGGAGAGAGAGGCCAACTTTAATATTACAATGTTTGACAAAATAACTCAATAACTCAGTGGTGAATGAACAAAACATCAGATCAGTTCAGTTTCATCCACTTCATTTCAAATGTCAGTAGTATACAGTTGTAGTACCTCTGAGAGTGAGGTTGCCAGGGTAACAGACCCGATGGCCACTGAAGTGCTGGGCTGAAGGACCTGCAGCAGAAATTCAAATTCATTCATTTGGTTCAATACACCAACTTAATATTACAATTTATATGATAAAATAGAATGGCATGATTACATAAATGACAACCAGATAACCACAATACAACAATACAACATCCCTTGAAGAAATTTGCAATCTGCTACCTGTAGCAGCAAATCTAAAGTAAAATACTGATCATCAGGTAACATTCACCACAAGTTTACCAGAACCTAGTTTGCCAGTTTTCATTCAGGGAGATTTGTGGAAATGTGTTACAGTAATCCTGCTGCAACACTGTTACAAATATCTGCTAGACATTGCATTTGGCATCGTTTAGTATTAATGAAGAGACCACATGTTGAAAGAGGAAGAGTTTTGTTTCAACAACCTCGGTATGTTGAAATGGTTCACATTATGTGTCCACTTCTTTAAGTGTGTGGTTCGATCATTCAAGCCTCAAACCTGTTTGAACATCTCAAACGTACCTGAATACATTTTTAACCATTGGCTCATCTGTACTCTGTTCTGTTCACTACTGATTAGGGCTGCACAATTAATCATGTATCATTGTATATTGCATTTGCTACAGTTTAAAATAGTCAAGATGTTGCTATAAAACGGCAAAAGTAAAATCATCCCCACCCAACCTTTAACAATTAGGATCAAAATAATATCTAACGAAATAATTAGGATTATCATTTAGCCATCATTGTGCAGCCCTACCTGTTAGAGCTAGAACTACTGCAGTAGCAAGAGTCTACCATTAGATGTCACTGTAACAGCATGGGTATGGGAGAGGGACCAATTCAAAACACAATTAATTTGCTAATTCATTCTCAATAACTTTTTGATAGGTTGAATATGCCAACACCCTCACGCCAAACTAACTGTAGTGTGGATGCTTATCTGTTTGTGTGTGTGTGTGTGTGTGTGTGTGTGTGTGTGTGTGTGTGTGTGTGTGTGTGTGTGTGTGTGTAACTTACAGGACAGTGATCGGGACAGTTTCTTGGCCTTGATGTTGCTCAGCTCCCTGCACCACATGTTGACGTCCTTATAGGAGTACAGCTTCAGGAAGAGAATGGTGTACGTACTTAGAGCAAACGCACTACCAACTGACAGAGAGAGAGAGAGAGAGAGAGAGAGAGAGAGAGAGAGAGAGAGAGAGAGAGAGAGAAATGAGGATAGTTCATGTTTTAACATTTTGATGAGAGTAAAGCTTTAGTAAGAGAATGCACTACCAACTGACAGAGAGAGGAGGGAGAAAGGAAGTGAGGGGTGGGAGATAAATAAGAAGCAGAGAATAGAATAAGAGATTAGAGAAGAGGAATGGAGGGGAGAGAGAGAGAGAGTGAGGAAGAGAGGGGAGAAGCTGCAGTGAGGGAGGAAGGGGAGCAGAGAGCCGGAGAAAGAAGACGAAGAGCGATAAGGAAAGTGTAAGGTGGATGGGGACACAGGATGGAGGAAGAAAAAGGGAGAATGGAGGATAGAGAACGTGAAAGAGGGAGGGAGAGAGAGAAAGGGAGGTCATCATTTGATCTTGAATGAACAGCAAAGAAAGCCCAGTAAAATAAATCATCACAACTCAGGATGAGAGCCGTCTAACTATGCCAAGGACATGATATGTTGTTTACCAGGGTGTGTGTGTGTGTGTTAGCGTTTGTCGTTCAATATAAAAGATGCTTTGATGTGAGATTAATCAACATATTTATCTCACACACACACACACACACACACACACACACACACACACACACACACACACACACACACGCCAATTGAGCAGTTTGCCTACTGGGGATTTATCAATATTCACCATATGTTAGATGGAAGCAGATCATGCTGGACACCGTGGAAGGTGCACACACACACGCACGCGCACACACACACACACACACACACACACACACTCACACACACACAAACAAACAAACACACGCATGCACACACACCTGAAAGCTCCCTGGGCGTGCCAACAGGGTACGGTAGAGGTCAGCACACCTGGCACCAGCCCACAGCAGATCGTATCCATTAACCATCTGTCTCTCTGGCTCAATGTGGCTTCGAGACAGCTAGATAGCGATCACAGAAACACCCTGGGAGGGCCGGGCTCCACCGGAGAAGCACGCCAGAGGGTGGGGGGGGGGGGGGCACAATCCTCTCCCACTCATATTGTCCAACTGACCAACTCTAAACATCAATGTAGAATGACGGTAACCCAACCGTAGCCGTGCTGACTTCACGCTAACGCGGCTTTGTGTCACTTTCTATCACCGCTTTGTGTTTTCATTCACCAAGACGTCCTAGGAAAGCCCTTTCAGCGGACCCGGACACATAAAAGCACATGAGAAACTCTGGAAATAATGAAGGGGGAATTCAATCTATTTGAAATGAAGAAGCTCGCTATCACATTCTTGCACTCCACTTCAGGTGCCATTGTTGAATACTGGTTGCATAAGCTGAGTGTCCAGTAAAGCGTCTCTCCAATATTATTAGTCATTATCTGGATACTTACTGCCAGGGAGACTCAGGACTGCCAATAGTTCCCATCACACACACACACACACACACACACACGCACGCACGCACACACACACACACACACCTGCCCTCTGTTGTTGCCCTTCCTGTGTGAACAGCGGCGCTGAGAGGAGAACAGACAGACAGATGGACTGACTCCTTTACTCCTTCGCCTCCCAGCGAGAGAACAGATGAGAGGAGAGGAGGAGAGAGGAGAGGAGGAGGAGAGGAAGCTGGACAAGAGGATAAGGACAATAAAGGAAATGAAAGAAGCGGAGAGAAGGAAACAGAAGCGACGCGGCGATGAGAACGGATCAAACCTCGAAAGGAATGTCTGTGCAAAAAAAAACCCCGCCGAGCCTTTACACTGTGGCAAAATAAGACGTGGCCTAACAGGAAGTTACAATAAAGGTCTAAGAAATGAGGCTGTGCCAAAAATCTTGCTGTTATGTGAGCTAAATATATTACCTTAACGACATGAAATACTCCCGCTGTGTCTTTTTTTGTGGGCTAAATGACAGATGTGACCTTGCCACCGAACAACTTTAAAGTTTTCAAGTTCACAACAAGCTACGGACACAGCAGCGGGGGGGGGGGGGGGGGGGGGTGTGTGTGCAAGCGATAGCCGCGGCAGAAGTCCCACATTTCTACGGTCACCATATGGGTGTCGCGTCGGCGTGGCCGGAAGACCGATAAGTGAAAGGTTCAACACCCAGTCACAACAGGAGCTTGTATTTTCTGTAAATCTGATTTTAATGAGGGAATAGTTCAAACATATACTCAACAAAGTGATTGCTGGCATGACAATAACACTGAAAATGAGAGAGGCTATTAAATACCTTTGCTTACGAAAGATTTTAAGAGGATATAATCATCTGTGTTTGTCTGTGGTTTTTTTCTAACATGGATTTCGAGAAACCCTTCAAGCATTTTCAGGCGAAATACCGTTCACTGGTGTATAATGCAGTCTGCAGTATTGTCATTTATCATGGGGTGTATTTTGTGATCTATATATGTTGTCTGTCACACAGCCTGATGAAGACAGAAGAAAGTGACCCTTGGATGACCCTGTACTAAACCATGCCCACCTTGGCATCGCTCTTATACCCTGCTCCTCTCCTCTCCTCGTCTCAGCTCGTCTGGGAGCCAACTGGATGTCGTCCAGTCATGACCAACTGGTTCCATTAGCACTAACAGACTCCATTTATGACACTGCATAGGAGCTTTGTCTGTCAAGGAAGGTCAAGGAGTTATGGGTAGTGAGATTCCCTCTGTCTCACACGGTGCCTGAGTGCCCAGGTGGGAAAGGAGAAGACGGCAAAAAGGGAGAAGCAGATTGGGGGGGGGGGGGGGGGGGGGCATGAATTGTTATGGGTTTAGGAGATTATGAAACTGATTATGAAACTACGAATCATGCAAGTGCTGAAGAGGCGGAGAAGATGTCTCTGTCCAGTCTGATAGTTTTCATAACAGCACACCACGTGGTTAGAGTGATCTATCTGAGAGTTTTTTCAGTTTCAGTTTTAGACTTGCCCCCCTAGCAACCGTTGCCGGGTGGCTCACGCACCAGAGACTCCAGGGCATCTTTTACTGCACTATGATACTGGTCAGTTGTTTCTTTGAAGAGCAAGAATATGAATGTCCTCCTAATATTATCTACTTTTATATTATTTTTGTTTTAGTTGGGTCCACTCACCTAGTATGCATTTACCAAGTAACTGTATTTTAGTTCTCACAGGTTTAGGGTGTAACAGCCCAGTTTGACAGCATTACATCCTAGAGGTAAAACTTTCTTACAAATACTCTGTTACTCGTCACTTCAAGGAACAATCTTATAGGTACTTATAGGTATATTAGCCAACGGTTCATTGTGTATTTTCTACAAATTCTGAAAGGGAATTCTGTAAGCTTTAGCTTTTCTTACCTAGAAGTGAAGTGCCAAAGCAAAAGGTAGTAGTAACCTTTGCGACTATTTTTTCCGTAGTTTAATGGTAAAGTTGGTATTTACCTGGACTCATGGAGGAGGCTGGAAGGACCACTGCAGCCAAGTAAATGAAGCATTTTTTTTCTCATGTATTCTCATTTTGCAAGGGGAAGTTCACTAATAGCACTATTTTATATGCAGTTATGCACAGTCAGGAAGGAGAAGGGACTCTTGTCTCACACACACACACACACACACACACACACACACACACACTGTTAGGACCCTCGGTTGTATGCTTGGTATGTATTTGTGAATGTCCTTGTTAGAGTGTGTGTGTATATGTCCACATGAGAGCAGGTACACGCCAGGAGAAGGTGGCCGTTCCTGATTGGCCAAAACTCGATGACGGAATGCCTGCAGCTGATTGGCTCCAACATAATACACCGCCCTTCAAATACGGAGTCAACCCGCCTGCACCTTGACAGCATCTCCATTTCCATCCCTCAACCCGACCTGCAGACTGTCTCAGCTCTGTGCCTGTGTGTTTCGGTATACTTGATACGCTTGATAACCATTACGTTTTCTTTAGATTTGAACTGGACTGAACTGGACTGCCAGTTGTTTCTCTTGTGTTTTGGTTTAGGGAAGGAGGTAGACGTAGCCCTCTGTATTTAAGTTATTTTTATTGTTAGATTGTAGATAGGATTTACCTGAAGCAGCTTTGTTTTGTTTATTGTTTTGGCCTTGGTCCACTCTGAAGCCTGTGCTTCCAGTTTTGTGTTCACATTAAATAATCGCCTTTTGATTTATATCTCGTTGTGGTTGGTTTTGGGAGGTGGAAACAGAGGGTCCAACTTATGTTATGCCTTTAGTGACACTCTCCTAGACGGGGCATAACACACACACACACACTCTACTACTTTTACCATAGTTACAATATTGTAATGATCAGCTCTACTGGAGGGTGCTTTGCTTAAGGGTGTTTAGTGTTTACTTTAGTGTTTGTTGTTGAGAAGTTTGCTTCAATTAGGGTACTTCCACCGCTAACGATGTAGCTAGTTAGTTCAGTGTGTGAGACCTTTAACAGTACAGCTTGTAATGGATGGTAAATGGACTGCATTTATATAGCACTTTTATCCAAAGCTTTACAGTATATGCCTCTCATTCTCCCATGCAAGGTGCTAGCTTGACCATCAGAAGCAATTAGGGGTTCAGTGTCTTGCCCAAGGACACTTCGACTCCGGGGATCGAACCTACGATCTTCTGATTGGAGGCCGACCCACTCTACCTCCTGAGCCACAGCCGCTATCTATATGGAGAACCAATAGTACCAGAGCAGCACGAAAAGACACTTGCAGTGGGTTGGAACAGTGGGCTGGATGCTAGTAACTAATATGTAGGTTACTAGTGGTAAAGCTCAAGGGACTACAGTGACGATTTGGGAAATTGTCCGGTTCGTCAAACCTGCATGTGACAAGAGGACTGGCAGAAAAAAACCAACACAGATTCTGGATTACTAAAAGGTCTCTCTTCTTAAATTCTATAATGCCAGTTGTTACTTAACATACTGCACAGAGATATCTACAAGAGATGACCAACCAGCCACGTTACCAAAGTCGGTGTAGTCATTGAAGGGCCTCGTTACCTGGAGTCATGGAGGGCACCAACAGCACCACAGCAGCAGGGAAGCTGAGGATGACTGACAGGTTCACACAGTGGACCAGCAGACCGACACGTTCAGTGAATGAACCCTGGACAGAGAGAGAGAGAGAGAGAGAGAGAGAGAGAGAGAGAGAGAGAGAGAGAGAGAGAGAGAGAGAGAGAGAGTGTCTGTTTCAATGTTGATTAACTTTAACATTTCACTGCTTTGGCAATATTGTTTACAGAGAGAGAGAGAGAGAGAGAGAGAGAGAGAGAGGGAGAGAGAGAGAGAGAGAGAGGGAGAGGGAGAGAGAGAGAGGGAGAGAGAGAGACAGAGAGGGAGAGGGAGGGAGAGAGAGGGAGAGACAGAGAGAGAGAGAGAGAGAGAGAGAGAGAGGGGGAGAGAGAGAGAGAGAGAGAGAGGGAGGGAGAGAGGTAGTTTTTGTCCCACTGCTGCTTTTGTTTACATTGAAATTTACTGAAGATTTGTTTCACTCTGAAACTGATTGTCTTCAGTTGTTGTTGTTGAGTCTTTGATACAAACACTGACAGCGATGAGCTAAATACACAAGTATGCGCTTACATTTGTAAGAATTAGTATCACTGGAGTAAAACAGAAGTACTTTTTGAGTTTTGGTCTCGGAAAGTTCTAACAAGCTGATGCTCCGTCTTCATGTCAAGAGCAAATGTGAATATACCCAAAATGTAGATAGTGAAACAAATTTCAGATTGTATCATTAAACATTTGCAGATGTGATGGAGGGAAAATGTCAAATAAATAAATTGTCAGTAACAGTTTTAGAAAGATAATCCTCCCTTTACGCATGACAGCTTGCTCTGGCAGGTTTATCCGGTTAACTCGGTTCAATTCACCGCAATTGTAAACATTCAACGCCACACCTACTCCTCGACTCCTAGCCCACAGGAACTCTGGGTAAACAGACGGGAATGCTGAAAGCGTTCTGCATTCACCAGCAGTCCAATTAAATGCCTGTGTGTGCTCTAATGCTCTAACCCCGTGTTTTTGAACTCACCATTGACAGCTGCCTTTCTGTGTAGAGAGCCACCAGGATGAACACATTGGACACTGTAAAAGACAAAGACACATTCACGTCAGTACTTCTATAACTACATTACACCGAGGCCTTTTTACTCACATTCCCCACTTCTGATGGGTCCTTATAGACATATTAGTATGTTTTTATGAGCCTCAGTCCCAGAAAGAGAGAGAATACATTTACTTGAGTCTAGTCTGAAAACATTTAATAAGCCCCTCATTTAGGCTTTACTTATTTCTTTGAGATCTGATTTTTTTCTGCTTAGGATGCAGTAAAGTTTCCATCTGTGTGACATGTAGTGAAAAAATCTGATTTCATCAGGCAGCTGAAAAGAAAGTCAATAAAGCAGAGCAGATATTGAACACCAATCCATCGGTTTCAGTTCCACATTCATTGCCAGTACTTGAGGGCTGAGATGAGATCACTAATAAAGCATCGTTCAAGTGAATTAAGGAATTGAGCTTAGATTGATGGGAGACCTTTGGCCTAGTAGGGTCAACCACCTGTCCTGTTAACAAGACCCTGCTGTTATACACACACACACACACACACACACACACACACACACACACACACACACACACACACACACACACACACACACACACACACACACACACACACACACACACACACACACACACAGAATCACAAACCCTCACATGCATACACAGCAGCAGCCTATGAATGAAATGAGCCAGCACTGACAGAGCATATGTATTGCACAGCACACACCACCTGCTAGACAACAGTGACAGGGCTCATACACATGCAAACATGCGTACACACACACACACACACACACACACACACACACACACACACACACACACACACACACACACACACACACACACACACACACACGCACCAACAAAAGCCAAATCATGGCTGCAATATGGATATTGGACAATAAAAAAGTTGACTTGGAGATTCAAGGTTTCTGTAGGACACCGACACAATAAGCTATAATGTAAGCTGTTATCTGCATGTTGTAGGCATATTTTGTAGTGGGTTTTCCAGTGAGAAGTATTATGCACTATGCATTGTAATTCACTACTGAATATGCTGCACAAAGCATCTCCAAAGAACTCATAAGCCACATGATCAAAAAGATGCTATATTGAATGCAAGTTGAAGAAAAATTAAGAGGACTAGCTTTGCATCAAAGGGTACCGACATCCACATTTCAGAAAATAGGTCTTTCATATTGGAAAGATACTCAGTGAGTAAATGCTTTTGAAATAATATCACTTTTGATTTTCAGAGCATAGAGTATAGCTCATTACTGCAGTGCCTTTTATTCTGAAGGGCGCTATACACATGGCTACTGTATCATTCAGAACCAATATCCATTTATTGGTAAAATGGACCTGATGACAGTTTTGACACATCAACGTTAACTACAACAGAAGCTAAATCAAACCAACTTTGGGTGGAAGTCATATGTCTCTTACAAGAACCACACCTTAGCAAAACCATTCCCAGTTCTAACTCGTGTTTCATTACGCAGCCACACAAATCTTAAATCTTGTAAATTTTGAGCTGTAAGCAATAACGAGAAGTTGCTTTGCAAACACAATGAGGATAAAAAGAAATATTACCTGACGGACCAAGTACCAGCACCTAGAACAGCTGTGTCTTTATGGCTGGTAGCAGCACTTTTTCACTAATGTACTAGTAGACAGTGAAATTAAAACATCTGGAGTCTGTATCAAGCAAACTTTACTTTAAGTTATCATATAGCCAGACCAGGGTTCAACTTTTTCAGTCTGGAACTCAAACTAGGTTTTTGTTTCTGGTGGGGGGTAATGTTTAAGTCTGGTCCCTATCCTGGTCCCAGTTTGGGCTCAAAGGCAGGTTCAGTTTCTTTAGAGGATATTTCAGTATGCATTCATTGTTAAGACTAGGCCTGATTCTGTTTGTGGCAGATCAGGATAAATTGTATGTATTTTAACAATTTTAAACCACTGGCATGCAGATTGTTCATTGACATGACTAGACTGAGCCATGCTGATGACACATCACTGCAGCCATTGTTCTCTCTTCAGACCATAATTAGTGAGTGAGCATGTCAATCCATCTAATCTAGACAGAAATGTTGACTACTAGGCTGTTAGTATCCATTCATCAATGCCACCAGCATGTCCATTCCAAATCAATTTGTGTTAATGGTCCAGTTCCAGTCACATGCCAGTCTTTGACCTCCATCGAGGGACATTTAGTAACAAATGACATAAATGTACCCTTTAAGGTAATGGTTTCCAAATCTTTTCTCTGGAAGACTGCATCTTCAATATATTTTTCATGTGACCAACAGCAAATTTTGCAAGCAACAAGTATTTCTTTCAGCCTATGATAGGTCACGACAAGTAAAAAGGGAGTTCCTTTCTCTTAGTTGTGAATATGACCAAATCATGTTATCTATCTCGTTAAAGCTAAATTCAGGGTGTTTGCTGAGCACGCATCCTCTTTTTCAACACAGTCCTGCCTAATGATCATTCTTATTGTTACACACATGTCTGGCAAACTGCACAGTACTACCAGCTGAGAGAAAACCTCTACTGGAGCGATTGGGGGCTGAGTCTTGGTCTAGGGCATTTGACAGTAGTTGAGATGGACGGGGAAACTTTACTCATTCAGTTTCCCTGTTCAGATTTACCTACACTGCACCTAAGTGTCACATTTTATCTTATCCCTAAAAGTACACTTTGTAGTCAGGAGTTTCCTTTAAGAAACTAGACCATCTTTCAGTCCAGGTGCGGGTGTTGGCAAATACCTGTTATTTCAACCAGGTGGGGTTCAACACAATTCAGACAGTGTTAGATAAATCATAAAATACTACACTAAATACTTTCAGATACTGCCTTGTGTTTGTCTAACCATTCAGACCCCACCCATCTGGTACTAGTAGGTAAAAACCAAATAATTAATTGCAATTGTAAGATATTAGTTATTTATAGACTTGAGTAGACTTTTTGTACTACTACTAGGTACTTTTAAATATTGGGTGATGGGTTTTCAGGTAACAATGTATGTCTCAAAATACATCAATAGCCTTCTGGAATGAATCCCTTCAAATGCTAAAAGAAAAAGTACAAAAGGTTGTAATTGGTTGATAAAGTTTCCAGTTCACCATTTACACTGCCACGTTTAGAATTCATCCCCATCAGGGCTTATCGGATAAAAATACCTCTGAAAAGCTATTCTAGCATCTAGTGTCATCTAACAGCAACACGTGTTCTGTCAACTTAACAACGTTACACATTTAACACCTGTGTTAAATGTGTTACACGAAGTGTATCAAACGAGACACGCTGATGAAACTAATCCAAATGGAAAATGCCAGTTGACACATCATTTTATTAAAAAAATGCTCCCGACACTTTGTACTGAACTAAGCATCACTGATTTTTCAAGGTTTTTCTCTATTCTTTTAAAAGCAGAGTTAGCAGTAAGAGGAGGTTTTGGCAGGACGTGTAAGAAGCCAGCGTGGCACCATGGGCAGCAGCTACACACTCCTGCCAAGGTTTAGTGAATTTGTAACTTTATAGAGTGGAGAAACAGCTGATGAGACCTTTATATTGACTTGACAGTTACTGCACGAACTTGCGATGATGGATTGGGTGGTTTGGAGGAGCATGAATTTAACAGTCGGTGCCATTTTGTCAAAAGCTTTTCCAATGTCAAAAGATATTGCTGGGGTGGTTTCTTGTAAAGAAGCTACAACCAAGAAAAATGCTTCAGACATAAAGTTTATTTGTCAATAAATGCACTAAAATGAGACACATTTTTCCAGAAACAAGTCAGCTGTCATGTTGATCAGAACGCAGAACGCTTTGAATTAAAGAGACTTGAAATAGTGACATATATTGGAGCACTGAGTATGAGAACGAATGACTTGTCAGAGGAATGATGACTCGGTTTCTTTAATTATGGCCTTGTACTTCTGGAGGAATGAGATTTGATGTTCAGGAGATGTCTTCAGGAACTCTCATGGGTTGGATTTCGTCGGAGAGGTTTAATATCTCTCTTCTCAGCCACTGAATTTTCTCCTTAATCACACAACTCTTCTGTTCTTCCTCCCTCAGTGCATCTATCACGGCCCTCTCCTCCTGATACAGAAGCTGGTGAAGCTCCCTAAACTCCTGCCTAATCTCCTTCTCTGAGTGCCGGGCCTGAACGTTAATGTGTTCTGCTATTTCATTGCAGGTTCCTAAAAGTCCCTCCGCTTACAGCACAAGGCTTCGTGATTAGACCAAGCTAAGCCCTTGAGCTCCACAACAGCTTTGTTGATGGGTCTGAATCTGTGTTTTGTGTGGCTTTTTGAATCCTGACAGGCGCGACACACCGGCTCATGATCATTCAGACAGAAGTGCTCAAGTTTTTCACCACGCAGACCGCAGAGCACCTCAGTCCCTGTGAAAGCTCTCAGATTTTGCTCTCGTCAGAAGGTATTACACAGGTTCCTCAGGGCCAGGTTTCTAGGAGGCTCCCTCAGTGAGGATCTATTCCTGCAAACTGGACATTCCCGAACTCTCCTCTCACCCCGGCATTTCTTCAGACAGACTTTACAGAAGCTGTGGCGACATTGTAGAAGAACATCATTAAAGACGTTGTAGCACACAGGCACACAGGACAGGAGAGATCTTCCTCTAGGAAAGACAGTCTGGAGGACATTTTCTCAGTGAAAGGATGAATAATGGGAAGCAATGCAGCTGGTTGGCTTATGATTTTCAGTGGCAAGCTTTGATCCACTAAGTAGAGTTAAAAGGTTAAAGGTCAAAGTCTTGGTTGATTTAAAAAAAGAAGCTGAATTTCTCCAGAGGACCGACTGCTCTCTTTGGTACAGGCAAGACTATCAAATAAGTTCTGGCCAAGATGAAGGAATCTGCCCTAAAATCCACCCTCTTTTTATACAAGACAGGCAACAGCTGATGGCTGCTGGGAGACGATTACAGTCATTACAATCATTACTAGAATTGAAAAATGTTTTCCAGTCATCACAGGTGAAACCCACCCCCAGTCAATAAAGGTCCTACCTTCAAACAATCCTGGGTTAATGGCCCCAGCTCCAGTCACCTTGGACTCCTGGTACAATAATGAATGAGGGGGAGGGGCAAAAGTAAGTATTCAGCTCACACTGGGTGACCTTCGCCCCAGTGTAAGGAATTGCTTATGCGCTGATAGTGTGGCGCTTAAATCTCACAGAAATGCTCTGGACACTCAGATTTTGGGTCGTAAAGTCAGAAAAGTAGACTTTAACAAGAGAGTACGTAAATAACAGAATCTCAATCACTGCTTGTGAATCCCATACAGGTACACAGTTACAAAAATAACTTCAATACTGTGATCATGAATGGCTGGTACAGACTCTTTGTATGTTTTTACACAGAGGTTGAGGCAGCAAGTGGAAACAATCAAAGGTAACAGAGTCTGAAAGTTGTAAGCTGGTCTAAATGTAAACGGTGGTAGTGGTCGAGACATTCTTAACCTGACTGACTTACGTGGATAATGTGAGTACTCAAGGTGATATCTGATTTTACTGCTACCACGACAATGGAAGGAAGTTCAACCCAACCTTCTCACAAGAACATAACATTAACTTGTAATCTGACACAAATGGTTTTATTATATTTTTATTTTTTGGGGACTCCTGGGAACTACTCCATGGCCCTCTGACACCCCTGTAGACTCAGGTAGGTCTTCCTTTAGAGAGGCAGTAGTAGTAATGTCGGTGTGGTTTGAGTTTGTGCTGGGATTGAGTATTGAGGACTCTCCAAGAGCACGCAACAACATGAAGGAGCAAACAGGTTATTGGAAATCATTTGAAAGCCCTGAACAGGAAATGGCACAACTGTAACATTGTGAAATTCCTTACGTAAGGAAAAGCTAGAGAATTTACTGAGCATTTAACTGTACTGTACATTTCGCATTTTAAACAATGAATGGTTGAGCCACTTAACAGTTTAATAGGCTCGTTGTGCTTGTTCGCTTTCCATATACTGAAGAAATACTTTTAGCACTTTTTCATTTTTACAGCACTTTACTACTATAAAGTGAAGACTAGTCATCTACTCTGTGTGTGTGTGTGTGTTTGTGTGTGTGTTTGTGTGTGTGTGTGTGTGTGTGTGTGTGTGTGTAAGTTACTGCAGTGAATCCAAAAGTACCCAATGCCCTCGGGGACTGAGATGCTTTACTGTCTATGCTACTGTAAACAGACTCCCCAGTCACACCTGGCTCGTCATACCTGTCCTCACTGCAGTAACTTACATTAACTCCATCCATCCATCTCTCTCCCTCCCCCTCTGTCACTCCGCTCTCTCCCCTCTTGCCCTGCAGTACTTTACCTCAGCTCTGTCTCTCTCAATCTCTCTCTCTCTCTCTCCCTCTTCTACCCTGCCTCTCTCTTTTCACCCACGCATTCCTGTCCTCTCTCCAGCCCTTTCCCCTTCACTTAACGGTGGCACTACAACTCTTTCTCTGTCCTTTTCTCCACCCATCTCTCTTTCTGCTCTCCCCCCCCCCAACCCCCCAACCCCTTCTGTTTTCCCTCCCTCCACAGCACAGCACCAGTGTGCAGTATGTAGGGCAGGTAATTGTCCCTCAAGAGACAGTGCGAGCTGCGCCACTGCGGACTTCCACTGCTATAAACCATAAAAATAAATACAGAAAAACTCACGATAGAAGAAACGAGTAAGGCTATGTGTGTGTGTGTGTGTGTGTGTGTGTGTCTTAAATTAGTCGTATTATGTCACCCCCCCTGGCTCTTCGTTACAAACACTGTGCTACGGCAGCACTTTGGTGTGAACAGGTGGAGTCAATGTAGTTTCACTCGCTGCAATGATACACCCCTCCCCCACCCCACCCCCTCCACCTGAGCACCTATAGATGCACTTGATAGATGCATACACACTCAGTTGCACAACGCAGCATCTGACTCCAGTATTTCCCCCGTCACTTACTGTAGCTATGGTGGTTCTAGTGCAGGTTGCAGCACTACACTGCCACCGCCTTTTCAATGGGGACTTTTTTTGTTTCCCTTTCCTGAAATAACCGACGGAAACATTTGATTCTAGGATTCAAGCACTAATTTTGAGCAAAGTCTGACATTTGACAGTTTTAATTTCACATCTTTTTTTCATCACAGGAAGCGTGTTGTTTTCCACACCTCTGATATGACAGCTGGCATTCAGTCGGCACAACTGTAACACCCGTTAAGTGTACCTACCGATGACCAGGCACGCTGCTGGCCAGCTGTATGGATCCTTCACAAACAAGGAAACCACCTGAATAGGGTCCACCAGAACACCATACCTGGCAAATCAAAAGGTTAAATGGCTTATTAAAATGTCAAATGAACATGAAATATCTGTCACAGCTTCATGTTCTCCTCTCATATTCACCCCATAAGGAAATAATTGAAAATGATTTATATGAAGACAATTATTTCCACTTGAATTCCAGCCCTGGTTTGATGTGACCAGTGTATTGTTTATATTGTATAGACATTCACCCTAATGAAGAATGGCCTAACTGAGTATAAGCAGTATAAAGGAAGTGATCGTTTGTGCATCGGCATCATTACAGGTAGCCAATTTCAATAACTGGTAATATTAGTTGGTGATGTAGAAACTCTGGATATGCAGGGTTACTTACTTTAAGAGGTTTTCTAAGAAGAGACGAGAGTTGCTCAGCACCTGTAACACAAAGCAGGTGTTAAAGATAGTCAGTCACAATCATCCATGTGTGTTTCTGTTGGTCTCTAAAAGATGCATCAGTGAGTCGAGCTCTGATTCCCCCTTTACTTTCTCTACTTGTCTCCCTCTTTCACCTTCTATCTCCTTGTCTTTCCAACTCACCCCCTTCAACCATTATCAGCTCTTCATGTCATCTCTCTACATCTCTTCCCCTCTCTCTCCTTTCGCCATTTCTCTGCATCTCCATTTCTCATCCTCTCCTTATTTATTTTTCTACCCCTCTTTCATTATTCTCAGTCTTTCCTTCCATTACCTCTTAATTTAATTAAATCCTTCCATCTTCCATCTCTCTCCTCTCCCCTCCTCTGTACTTTCCTCTCTCCTTCTGCTTTTCCACCTCTCCCGATTTCCCGTCTCTTTCCTCCTCTCACACCTTTCATGCGCCTCCTCTCCTCTTCCTCTCCTTCCTTTCATCTCTCCTCCTCCTCCGTCTAAATGGATAGTAATATCTCATTACCCAACACAAAGGCCCCATGCCTGGGGATGGATAGAAGTTCAGTGGGAATGAAGGAAAACCTCCTGCGATGAACACACTGATCTGTGTTCAAAGCCTGGATTAGCAGAGAGCATGTCTTCTCCTATTCTATCGCTTCTCCCAGACACAGAGGAAGGAGGAAGAGCTGCCAAAGGTGTTGAGCTTGACATGAACCTCACCTTCAGACCTTGTCAATTTCATTGTTTTACACTAAATCATTTTCCTTTTTTACTTACTGCATAGTTTAGATGTTTTTGCGAAAAATCACCCATCTCATGATGATATGGTGTGTTGCCGTGTATACTCAAAACAAGTGTCTTGAAAAACTGTTTCAAAATGGTTTGATTATAAAATGTTGTGACTTGTGATATAAGTCATTCTTTCTGTCATTGTTCTGATGCCTTAAAATATCTTGTCTTGAAACGTCTTCATTCCAAATAAAAAGGTATTTAGTGGGTATTTACAGATCTGGAGTAATTCTAATTAATTTGATTCTATTAATCTAAATCCTATAAGTCCTATAATATTACTACATATTATCTTAGACTATTATTTGTACGGAACCTTTCTCCATCGAGTCAAACAGTCGACACCTATGTGTTTTCTATTGATCCTTCACCAGTAAACCACAACCTGAGTCTCTGGTCTCTGGACATTGTGGACGACCCTGTCGCGGTCGGCAGACAGGTGGTTCTACACACCTGAACCAATCAGAGCTCTGTCACTCAGGTCAGCTGACCTCCAGCTCCTCCCATCCAGCAAATCAGCAGGGAGACATGTACCAATAGCAGAGTCTTGTCTGGTCTGGGATCAGATTTATGTAAAGATCTTAGTTTAGTTTGTTCTTATAAGTGTACCTGGTGCAGATGAACATCCAGTATCTACCAATCAAGTAACTTTCTTTCTTTCTTTCTTCTTCTTTCTTTCTTTCTTTCTTTCTTCTCTGGCCTAAAAATCATATCCAAATCTTCCATCATACTCAAAGTAAATTCCAAACTTAGACGATATTTACAGCGTAGTTACAATGTTGTTTGATAGCAGAAACCTTTTCAATTAAGCATCAGGTTTTGGTGTCAGTCTAGAAAGAAGCAAGGGCTTCTCTAGACTCACCACATTGCACCGACATTCGACAATCATACAGGGAGAAATCCAGTGTTGACGAGGCAGATACCAATTTCTCCACTGACAGTAGCCTCAATAGACCAGAATCCAATGCAGCTGCAAGTTTTGAGTCAGTGGCAGGACTCTCACTTATTCTCAACCAGAAAAACTCGCTCTCTTGCTCTTCTTTTCACTATCACTATCACCATCACTATTTCTCTCTCCACCTACACATACTGAATACAACAAGTTCAGGTAGCTTGTCTGGGGGTCGTCGAAAGGCATTCTGGGAAATGTAGGAAATCACTAACTGAAGTAAAAGCAGATGAGGCATGTTGAGGGGAAGTGGGCACACCAAGTAAATTACAACACATCAGCACAAAATAACTCCTGGAATGTTTTGAACATCACAGAAAAACGTTAAGGAAACAGATTATATAGTAAATTACTTATTATTTACTGCTAATTACTGATTTGTTTATTTGTAAAGACTCTTAGATTAGACAGTAACACATTTATACTTTCAGAAGGCAGTTATAAGCCTTAATAAATCATTAGTTGAAACCATACTGTAAGGAGACAGAAAGGATTAGCTGGATAATGTTGATCACCACCAGTCCCAACCAGGGTCAAAATAAGGACACCATAACAAGTAAAGCCTGCATTGCTCTTCCTGATCCCTCAAAAACTTGGTGGCACCCCCAAATGCAACATTTTTCTCCAGCCGGTTTTCAATGTAGCGAACAAAAGCAAAACCGGGCGTAGTTGTTTACATTACGTGAATATCCTGTATTCAGACCAATAGTTCTGTTTGGTTTCATACTGGGGTTTATAGTCAGTTTCTCTTGCTGCCTTTCTCACTGTACTGTACTGGGTTATCGTTTTGTCTTCTCTCAACTCTTGCTCTTTTTACCCTACCACCATGAAGCTCTGTTTGATTTTACTGTGCAAGCTGTGTGTGTGTGTGTTTGTCTTACCAGCATGACAACACACCAGTTGAGGATTCCTCGGTAGTTTCTGTAACCACTGTTTGAACTCAGTAGGGACTGCTGTAGCTGGTGACAACTGCAGAAATAAAGTAAAAAGAATGGATGGATGGATGGATGGATAGATGGATGGATGGATGGTTTGCATAGAGACAAATTGGCTGAGTATATTCCTACAACTGGTGACAACTACAGAGGAGACAACTTATGGATTAATTGATAAATAAACTGTGTGCTGTAGCCAATCATGATGGTGATGATGAAAATTAAATCAAGGATGGATATACAGACTGAAAAATGTAATTCATGTTACAATGGTCATGCATAGCCCAATATATAATAGGTAGGACCACAATAGGTATATATTATTTTATGCACACGACTCTACTACTCTCGGCACTGTATTGAAAGTATTGGTTGTTTCAATTTGAAACAACCAATGTCTGATTGCGTGGGGTAAGCATGACCCCTAACATTAGCCCTGTGTAAAACAAATATGGTAGCAAGCCTCAAAAGTCGCCCAAAAATGAAACGACTCATTCGCTGCCACACAACTCCCCCCAACCCCCTCACCTCAGTCTGTCACTAGTGTCATCCCTCCGTTTTCTTTTCTCGCTCTTTGTTTTGGACTGGGTTGACTCCCAGCCCTCGGGTTTCCTTTCAGCGTCTCTGCTGTTGTTAGCGGCCACGGCGCTTTGACACGCCGCTGGAGACCCTCCGCTCGCCGGATGCAGAGCCGCCCCTCTCCCCGCCGAGATAGTAGCTCTTCTCCGGCGACTTATGGGCCGGACCGCGTCCGAATCACCCATGTTGGAAAAACAACAACAACAACAACTTCAAGCTTGCACACTTGACAGAAGTTCGCTTCAACAGTTTACGGTAGACTGTAGCATGCGTGTAGCTACTGTTACACAGGCGTAGGAATCGAGAAGGAAGTGGAAGGATTGCTAAACTGTCCGCCCAAAAGCGCGTATTTCCGTGGAGTTGACCCAGAGGCAGGAGGGTAACGATGACGCCACGTGAACCGTAGCAGAATAACACCGTAACCTGTCAGACTGTTACAGAGTCTCGAGGCAGGTACAGCCCCGAGGGTTGTGGTCCGCAAACAAGCCTGGACTCCTAGGTAATTTGAGCAGAATAGAAAAGAAAAGAATAGAATAGAATAGAGTAGTGGTTTTCATTATAGCAACCTAATCAAGGTGAATTCTTCAACTAGGACAACTTCAGGAAAATGTAATCACGTGCATAGCAGCCCATGATTAACCTGTCCACACCTCTTTAGACTGTATGGCTAGAGTTAGCCCTGCTACAGGACCCTATGAGAGATCGTATGGGTTTGTTTTTACTTCTCCAAAGGGTCCTGTCCTGCTCCATTGACTTTTTACCCTATGGAAGTCCCGCGAGCCCTATAACGAAAAAAACGACGTCGAGATGTCCGTAATCATTCACTTGTCTACCTTCCAACCACCGGTGGCAGCAGCGTGCGTGTGGCTCGGAAGCAGAGTACCGACGGAGAATTTAAGGCGTCTGCCAGCCATCTTTCAATTTTATTACATTTGGGCTATACCTGTCTTTAACAAAGTTTAAAAGTTTATTTGGGCGTAAGATATGTAGCGCGTGCCCCCGCGGGGACAGTAGACAAGTGAACTATTACGGACATCTGTTTGGGTAAGTCAAATTCGACATCGTTTTTTCTTTATATTGCTCGCCTACTTTCATAGGGTAAAACGTCAATGGAGCAGGACAGGACCCTTTGAGAAGTAAAAAACCTCATAGATGAAAGACTCTCACAGGGTCCTGTAGCAGGGCTAGGCTAGAGTATGTTGTCTGTTCAGTTTCAGAGGTTATTAGTTAATTATAATGGATTAATGGACTCTCTACAGCAGACCCTGTGTGTTGGTGTACCAGCCAATACACCAATAGAGAGCCTTTAAATGAGCATGTCTATTCTTTCTATTCTTCTTCTGTGTGCTTATCCATGTTGAGGTGGGAACTGATCTGTGGCATTGATCCAGCTTTATCAGTCCCGGCTGTCTATAGGCTTGTCTTTTAGAGTAATGGGGCTGTCTGCTGTTGTTGGGATAAGAGACCTTGGGGAGGGATCAATACAAAACTGATGACTAATTGCTGTAACTCTTAAAACTCCAAGCTGAACTTTCCCTTAAACATTTAGAAATGTTTTGTGTTTGTCATCATGATTTTCTCTTTTTTTCTTTTGAGGTTACATGTTTTTTTGTAAACCCATATTATGGCACCTGCACAATCTGTATTTTCTGTCAGTTTTCCTCTTAAACACACCCTCCATTTAAATGATCTGATGATTTAATGATCCTACATGAATCATTAATTATCATCATGTTTATTTGTATGTACATATGTAGAATAATATTGTATAATAACTAGTATACTTTTTTTTACTTTTACCAGGATTACCACATTCTTTGGATCCCATATTGAGATCAGGAGATTCCTGGGACAATAACATGTAAAAGACATGAACAGTGTGCGTTCACATCACCCTGAGAGTTAGAGGAGGCTTATATTGTAAATGGTTTTCATTTCTTGGGGGCCACCAATCAGTGGTGTAGCTCGTCAATGACAACTCAGTACAAGCAAGCCACACAGGTTTGACTCATTTCTGTATAGAAGCTAAAGCTGATGTAAGCTCTTCTCTAACCAAGTGCCAGAGATTACTGCAGTCATTTTAGTTGAATTTGTAAGGTTTTCAAGGGACCCCGTTTTAATATTAGTGGACCCCACATCCGCCGGTTGGGACAGCCTGGTCTCAGCTTGTAAGTTCACTGTGTTTTGTTGCGGTATGGAGCTACTCTTAACTTAAGGTTAATTAAGTTGTAAACTGGGGGCTTATCAAATATAAATGCTAGTAGACAGCATGTCTGAGGGCATGAACACTCCCGAGACAGAATGAGAGCCTCTCACCACTACTGCTACTGTTGACCATGGTGTGTGTGCTATAGAGACGCAGTGCTGTATCCATCCAATGTGACCCAGTCAAGCCACACTTCTGACTAATTGGTTGTCCTCTACAGAGGTTTTACTTTCAATTAGGGAGTGCACATCAATCAATGTTAACAAAATCCAGTACATGTCACGTGTACAATGGGTGCGCAAGTACTTTGATCAGCTTAATTGGTGTTGACGCATTGTAAGACAGCAACACCACAGAGGATTGACCTGTGCAGGACAAAACTTAACAGGACCTCACAAATAGATCAGACAACACATTTCTTATTGATAAACTATACTAGGTGAATCAAAGGTTGATCAGAATGATGATGAAAATCAACTAGTAAAAGGGAAAAATAATACCTGGCACCATAATGTTTCCAAAATTAGTGATAAAAGTCCAGTTCTCATCAGTGGCCACTGGCATCAAGAGTGATGCTACCCCAGTGCTGCCTGTTCTCTGTCCTCCAGGCCTCTTTGAAAGATGCAGAGTCGAGGACAGTTAGTACAAGGGGAGTAAGTGGGGGTGGTGCTGGCTTGTTGGCAGAGGCGAGAGCAGGGACGGTATCTCCCAAGTCCATGACATCATCTGTACAAAAACTACACAATTGCGTCAACATCCTAAGGGGAGTTTTGAACCACTAGAGGGAGTCTAATGCTTCAGTCCATTTTTTACCCACTGGTGAGTCAGACCACTCTGTTTTGTGTCTTATTTGAGTGGCACAGTTGAAAAGACTGAAGTCAGTGCTGCAAAAGCCAATTGACATCTCATATCTGTTTCGTGACCCTGTGACTAAGTCGAAACATTCATTATTTATTGTAAAATGTTAAAAATGCATAGATGTCAATGAGAAAACGTACCGGTTCTTTTCATTTCACCGGTGATTTGAAAAAGTTGGAGCAAATGTGGACGTAAGCTCAACTCGGGGCTCAACACCTGCTCCCCTCTATGCTGTAGGTGAGTCAGGCCACTCTGTTGCGTGCTGAGTCTCCTAATGCTCCACAGATCAAGTTATTTTTGATAGCAGCTCGACATTTAAAATTTAGAGAATAAGAGGTTTTGTCCTTACATTATTCATGCTTTCTGTTGGGCCTCAAAACCCAAGCTTTCTACCAGCCTTCTGTCTGAGCCGGTGGAGGCAGCCAGAAACACAACAGATATGTGACCTCTCTTTCCTATGCCCTGTCTGTATCTATCTATCTATCTATCTATCTATCTATCTATCTATCTATCTATCTATCTATCTATCTATCTATCTATCTATCTATCTATCTATATCTGTCTATCTGTCTACAGTATCTATCTATCTGTCTGTCTGTCTATCTATCTATCTATCTATCTATCTATCAATCACACAACATACATGGCAAGACCTTGAGATGAGTCTACTTTAGCCTTTCTATTCTATTCTACTCTATTATATTAGAGTAGAATAGATAGTATATTATAGTATTTCAGTAGATTGCAGTGTTGACATCAAACTGCATAACCACCGTGGCACTTGCTCAAGGCTGGGAGGGAGAGGGTGAGAAAGAGGGAGATGGTGTGATTGAGAAGACAGATATAGGGAGATATAGAGACAGAAGATAAATATAGAAACAGAGACAATGAGAGGGAACGAGTGAGATAGGATGAGAAACAGATGAGAGAGAGAGAGAGAGATATCTAGACTGATAGAGGGAGAGAGAGATTGTGTTTGTCCTTGCAGGTTGTAATGAAGCTGTAGAAGGATAGATGACTCACTTTAACACAGGGAGAAGAGAAACACACACTCCAACATCACTCAGTTGACCTGCGTGTGTGTCTGTGTGAGAGACTGTGTATTATATACACGTTGATAGTGTGTGTGTGTGTGTGTGTGTGTGTGTGACAGTAGAGACTGATGGTGATTGTATAGGAGACTGGATGGAGTGATAAAGTCAGAAGATAGACACTGATAGAGAGGTATGTGCATGCATATGTGTGCACATGTGTTTGCCCACATCCATTTGCCCGTTCATGTGCGTTTGAATCTGTGTACACATGAGTAGGAGTGCAAGTATACCTGCAGGTGTGTACTTGTGTGTGTACTTGCATATGTATGTGAGTCCCTGTATGTGATTGCATATGTGGGTGTGGGTGTGTATGTTTTATGTGCATGTGATATATAACTGCAAATACACTTGTGTGTCTTTGTGTGTGTGTGTGTGTGTGTGTCAGTATGTGTGAGTGGGTGTGTGGAGAGATAGATAGGGGCGTCATAGCGCTGTTAGAAGGGCTTGGTGCCACGTCAGCACTTCTACAGTTCAGCCAAGGACTCCAGCCCACACTGTCTATCTATCTCTACCTGTCTGAGGGAAGGAGAGGGAGAGATAGAACGCAATGGAGGGAAATAGAGGTAGAGAGACGGATGGACTGTCTGCTCCCCTGCTGTTATAGATGACTGGAATCGGGCAGGGAATGGGAAAGGGGTGGATAGAGGAAGAGGTGACTGGAGGAATCGGCGATACTAATAGACCCTGGAATAGATATGCAGTAAGCCACGGCGGCCGGTGGCTGCTTGTATGAAATCTGAGTTCTGGCGTACAAGGTTGCAAACAGAGCTCCACCCTCGTGGCTCCAGGCCATGGTCCAGCCTAACCTGTATGTAATATGGTCTGCTACGACTGGGCACTCAGCTCTCCCTTTCCTGTGGCAACCTTCATCATCACTCCACTGGGCCTTGATCACTCTTGGCTCCCAGATGGTGGAATAACCTTCCCACCACAGCCAGGACAGCAGAGCTTCTCCCTGTTGTCTGATAAATCAGAAAGTTCATCCTTTCAACAAGTACTTCAGATTCCCCTCCTCCAATCACACCCCACTCTGATTTCTGCACCAAGGACTTCTGTATCCAGGGATGTTGTCGGAGGTGCTGTGGCTCTGATGCTTGAACTCTTTATTGTAGTATTGGTGATTTAGGAAATCAAGCTTGGACAGTAGTGTCAGCTAAATGCCTAAAATGTGAAAATGTGATTTTATCCCAGGAATCATAGGAAACTGATATGATTTAGTAAGGAATTACATAACAATCAAATAATTCAAAGTAGTCAACAATACATCTCCTCGCTGTGGGAGCTGTAATGTTATAAATATGGTTTCTCATGCCTGAGGACTGCAGGGTAGATGGAATAAACACCATTTGTGTTTTGTTCAATCAGCTTATTCAGAGCAACTCTCCCATTTGCATCGGAGCCGTAGAGTCAGTCAATAACGTTTGTGCTTTCTAGTCAGCTTCAGCAATTTCTTGTCTATCTGTCAGATCTGGACAAAACAAATGTTGAAAACATACCCAAAACAGTGCTTTTGGGCAAAACAACCCCACATCCAAATCCCCTCTTTCATTGAATGAAGGTTGGAGAATGGAGGGAGAACAGGGGAGAGAAACGAGGGTAAAGAGTGAAGAGAAGGATGGGTTGACATAGGAGGTCAGGAGGTCAAGAGGGGGCAAGAGGAAGAGAGGGATGAAAGAAGAAGGGTATTTTGGTCACGTATTACCAACTGTTTACTCACTGTACATGGTCACTTTAATATAGACCAATACTGATGTATTTATCCTCTCAATTTGTAGAATATCATGTAAAACTATGAACTTGATATGAGAACAGGCTGGAAAATGGTCATGTGCTGGAATCAAAACCAAAACATGGTCCACACTACCTGAGGCACTATTGTAGAATAGAATAGAATAGAATAGAATAGCTGAGAAAAAAAGTTTCTACTTTTGCTTAATTTTGAGATGTTCATCCATAGTGCCTGGTTGTTGGCATATGCAATCAAATTTTTTTTTTCAAAATAGACGTTAAAGAATATTCTATGTGTGTGCATGCTTAATATTGTTTTGTTTTGGCCTGGCATTTCAACAAGGCTCTGCTGTAACCATCCTGTGTATCACCCATTGGTTGTAAATGCCTGTGGTTCTGCAGCATGTTGTGGGTTTGAGTCTGATTCACAACCTTTGTCACATTCATCCCCTTTCTGTCTCCCATCTCTCTTTCTCCCGTCTATCTTGTAAAACAGATGACAAAAACATTAAACTGAAACTCCAGGATAGTTCTGTAATTCGGAGAGACCAGAGCAGTTTACTGCTGCAGTGATCTGCATCAGACACGTGACAAATAGAGTTTAATGCTTCCTAAAATAAGTTGACTTCCTCCAAAATATAAAAGGGCACGAGTGGGAGTTAGAGAGAGAGAATGAGAGCAGGGAGAGACAAGACAGAGTATGTTTCTGTGCACATGCATTTCGTGTGTGTGTGTGTGTGTGTGTGTGTGTGTGTGTGTGTGTGTGTGAGAGAGAAGCAGACCGTGTTTAACACTTGGCCTGGGGAAATGTCATTCACTCTTCACAATGTGAGTGGTCTGAAGTGGGAGGGAAATGATTTTATATATGAAAGAAAGGAGACACATTTTATCTATAGTGTTTCATAGGCAGCACCAGTGATCCCCCTACCACCAAATAGGTGAGTTGGGCCACCCTGCCGTAAAGAATTTCATTAGCATTGGTTTCACTGGAGAGGTTTAGTGTATCACCAGTCGCCACGTCAAGAAAACATTTCAAAGGGAAATACTGTGCTGCACCAATATAAAATCTCTTCAAAATTTTATTATGAAAGATAAAAGCTTTTGAAAACCTTAAATATGAAATGCCTCTAGGTGACAATTGAAATATTTTTAAAGGTTTCTTTGTTTAAGAATGGCAACTCACAAAAAAAAGTACAACGTTGTACAGTAAAATTTACAAGGTTAATCTCTGAGGCTGTATGTTCTTTTAATTTGCTGGTACGGTTCATCCATTTTACCGTTTCTACTAAGAAAGGTCCATAATAGTACTTTTTCTACAGAAGATACAGTTGTATATGTCTTTATCTAAGTCATAACAGTAGATATACACAACATGATTTCACAAATAACACAAAAAAAGATGTACTTTTACATTTTATTGAACATATTTTTCAAACATGGAAAACGTAGTGAACCTCTGGGATAACGACTTGACAGGTGATCAATGAGATGACATTCAGGTGTGGGTTAGAGGCGTCCTGTCAAACCGCACAACTCATGGAGACGAGTAGTTGAGGCTCATGAGGCTGGAAAAGGCTACAAAAGCATTTCCAAAGACTCCATCAGTCTGCAGTCAGACAGATTGGATACAAATGGAGAAAATGCAGTGCCGTTGCTGCTCTCCCGCGGAGCGTCCAGCTAAGATCACGCCACATAATGGTCACAGAGGGGACAAAGAAGCCTCTGTGTCCACGAGTCCACAATAAGGAAAACCAGAGTGGTGTTTGTGGGAGGATACCAAGGAGGAGACTACTCCTCTCCACAAAAAACATTGCTGCCTGCCTCGAGCTTACCAAAGACCACCTGTTCCACAAAGCTACTGGAACAATGTTCTGTGGACAGAAGAGACAGAAATTGAATTTCCTGGAAAAAGGACACAGCACTATATGTTTGGAGGAGAAAAAACACTGCATACAACAAAACCTCATCCCAACCATGAAGCATGGTGGAGGAGCATCATGGTATGGGGCTGCTTTGCTGCCTCAGGGCCTGGACGGCTTCAATCATTGAGGGAACAATGAATCCCAGATTATATCAGGAAATTCTCCAGGAGGATATCAGGGTAACGGTCTGTGATCTGAAGCTTAACAGAGGTTGGGTCATGCAGCATGACAATGACCCCAAACATAAACCCTGTTGAAATGTTGTGGCATGACCTCAAGCAAGTGTTTCATGCAAGACTTGCAAGAAAAAATACTGAAACAGTTCTGTGAGGAGGAATGGTCCAAAATGCCTCCTATCTGATCAGCAACTACAGGAAACATTCGGTTGAGGTTGTTGCTGCTAGGAGGTTCCACCAGTTACTAAATCTCATGGTGCAAATACATTTTCCAATCCAAGCTGAACAATATGTTCAATAAAGACATTTAAAAGTACAAAGTTTTGTGTGTTATTTGTTAAACCACATTGTGTTTATCTATTTTTATGACTTATATGGAGGGGAGCCTGCAAAGCTATTTCAGCCAGACATACTGGAGTGGCGCTGACGTTACCTGAGCTCACGTGTTGCCATTGCAAATTGGGCGGTCTATTTAAACTCATTCAAACTCACTCGCTCATTCTCTGCTGCTGCTTACCCTACCGCATTGTGTTGCTCTGCTGCGGCACATGCATCTCACACCCCACCACCACCCCAGCATCCACCTGTGCGCTCTGTTTCATAGGCGGTCTTAGTTACACAGAGGCCGATGCAGCAGAGCCATGACACCAAAATAAAATATATGTTTTATTTATTCTCAATAAAAATATTTCATAATCAATACGTGAGTTGAAATGAAGTGAAGATCAGACCCTATTTCACAGATCATTGTATCTTAACGGATACCTTCGTGTCATATGTACCTTTAGAAGCATTGCTTGGTCCTGTTTGGAAATAATACTCCTTTAACCACACCATCTGGGAATATGACAGATTGACCTATGGCTTGTCACCTTTATGATATATAACGTCATCAAAAGCAGATGTGCACTGAGCGACAGTGGTGAAGCACTAAACATCCACACCGAGTGGAATAGTGGAATAGATTTTAACCTTGATCTCGATCAGGTTCACTTTGTGTGGCGGGGATGTGATATGGCTCAGTATCTTAGGTAATGTTGGTATATCACAGGCATTTTATGTAGGTTTGTTATAATCTGGTGCTTATCCAGGTTATTGTAAACAGGATATGATGTTGAGATGTGGCAACTCAAAATCACCCGAGTGCCCCTAGTAGTAACAGAGTATTTATGTGCCTATGAGTGAGTGAGTTAATGAATGGATTTTCCACATTTGTCTCTCAGAAACATTTTCTCCACAATGTGACACAGGACTGGTGATTAATAATAAACACAAAATGAAAATGTCAAGATATCCTTGGACAGGTTAATGCCGTGCACGTATCCTTCATCTCATACTCTTCATCTAACTCATCATTTGAGTTTTTGCACGTCAATATTTAGTTACATATTTAAGTTACCATCAGTTAAATTAACACACTAATACTGGAAAAGTATGTGTAAGATGCTAGTTTGTTATTCTGTTGCACCACCATTTAAACGTGGACTGAAACCTTGCAGCCTCTTCATCTATTTTAAACTCAAGATGTGAGCCAAGCCAGGCTACACGGATCATCCTGTACCTCCAATCTTCATACAAGTATAAATAGTGGTTCACCATTTAAACTCTGACAGGCATTGGCCAGGTCTTCTATATGTGTCTGCCATCAAAAAATGTCACGCATGAAATTGACCTAAGTTACAATTTAAGTTGTTTTTCTTGCCTCCCGCTTCCTCAAGTGATGGAAGCAGGAGAAGAGGGGATAAAGCTCGGATGGAGTTCTAAAGGGTTAAAAGAACAGAGGGGAGGAGGTGTCCTTTAGTCAAGGCGTTATGAAGCATTTTATCACAGCTTTTCACTGACTCTGCAGCTCCTCTGACATTATCAACCTCACACTTTGTCAAAGAAAAACTGAAAAAAAAAACCTGTCTTCAAACAACCGTCTCAAACAGTTGCACACTCCCAGCATTTTGTAGCCAAATGTCTTTGTATGCAAATGTGGGATCCGTTCCGTTTTGATGAAAGAAAACACACAAGTTCAATCTGGCGCTCGGCTGTTGTTTACATTGTGCTCTAATTCCTAACAGTTTCACAATCAAAGGGTTTTCTCTCTCTGCAGTGTGTTGAAGTCTGTGCTATAATGGCAGAATAAACTGAAGTGCTGAAATTTCAGCATACAATTATGTTTTATCTCCTGCTCATTATTTTACACACACACAAGCACACACACACACACACACACACATAGACTCTTGTGTACACATATGAACACATATATACTCACATATGGACATAAAGTTCATATATATATACTATACACACAGAGGGCCATGCATGTGGTATACACATGCAATGCAATTTATATGTACACACACACACACAGTTTGAAGTATTTTCCTCCAACAATTCTGATGTAATTCACACTAATGATTCCTCCACAATCAGCTTTTTTTTTTGCAATACTTTCATTGCAGACACAAACTAACTAAACTAGACCTTCAGTTGTTGTTTGACTTGCTGCTGCTGTTGTTGTGAATGCATTCCTTTGTTTTATAGTAACATACTGGTCTGATGCTGGTGAGACGTGGATAAATGATGTCTCTTGCCATTGAAATCCACCATTTCCAATTATCCATGTTCAATACATCTCCTGCCTACATGAGAAACGTTTTCTCACAGAGGGGTAAAAACTCCATGCATTTGATCACAACATGTCGACTGAAATCTTTGTTGTTCTGTTTCTGTTCTGATGAAGGAAAGTGACTATTGGGTCAATATTGATTTAAATTATTTACATCTATACTAGATCGTTCCATATATTTATATATTCAAACAAGTTAATACCAACAAATTAAAAGCCTTTTCTATTACATAATGACCACTGAGAAGAAGCACAAGATTACTGACAGAAGAAAAAACTTGTATAGATTTAGTTTGTTATATACTGTATATGTATATGTATATATGTACATACGTATATGTATTTATGTGGTGTTTATATTTTTTTACATATCTATTTCCATATTCACCCCAGTCGTTATCAACAAATACATCCGGTGGAAGTGTGTGATGATGTTGCTGTGTTTGTGTTGATGAAGGCAGTGGATGTGTTTATTTGGGGCTGGTTAATTAGCAGCAACAGTAATGAAGCCACATGGGACACAACGTTGGTATCTGGACGGCCAGGACAGGATGATTATTTAGACTGGATTTGTCCAAGGAGCTGTTCTCTTTATTCTCTACACACACACACACACACGCGCGCACACACACACACACACACAACCCTCCCTCCCCTGATCTACTGCCAGATTAGGCGGTGTCTTCGTCTGCATATACATACAGTATGTCTGTGTTTCATGTATGTGTGTTCGGGTTTCTCTCTTTGTATTCAAATGTGTGTGCGTGTGTGTGTGTGTGTGTGTGTGTGTAAGAGACAGAGAGAGTGAGAGAAAGAGAGTATGTAGGCTAGCTGTTTGAAGTGGAGCTAATAGAGAAGTGGAGAGGATTATTTCCAGTCTCTTTAAGTGTTAGCTTTCTGTGGATATTTCACTGCTAACTGCTTCATTTCTGCAGGAATTTCACATCTTGCTAACTCTCGTTCACTTAAATATCCCCTTAACCCGGATTTGTTGCTTTTTTAAAATATAAATAAATAGAAATGCTCTCTAATAATTAAGTAACAGTTATGATCCAAGATTACATAGCGGATAAGAAGAAGTCAATCTTGAAGTCATCAGAGTTACAGGCAGAAACAGGTACTTCACACTAACTCAAAGCAGCATCTCCATGATGCGAGTGCGGGTGTGACTAGAATAATGAGGACAGTTAAAGGTTTCAAAATAAGATATCCACCACAAGAACAAAATTACCCCTACTGTTACAAAATGATCACTAACATGAAAGTAAAGCACCTTATGGGTCACTATTGTAGTTCCAAGTCATCTTTAGAGCTTTGCTTTGATGTCATTTTTTTAATGTATTTTGAACTGCAACCATATCAGTGTTGTGTTTTCACACTTTCTTCTTGAAGATGACATTCTGGTTAGATGTTTTTTATAATGCTAAAATACTGCCATAATAATAATTACCTTCAAGCTTCAAAGGTGGGTCACTGTAATGCACAGACTAACTGATTCAAACACTTCAGTTGAGCTACTCAACTTTATATTTAGTATAACCAACCTGAGATTTTTTTTATTATGACAATGCCATTAAAACAGCCATGTGTTAAGGCGCTGTTATCAACATTTCCCTGTTCAGAATCAGAATCACTTTATTGACTAAGTAAAATGAATGTTTTCATCTATGCCACCTATCATTCACGTTGTATAAACAGTGGGAGACAGAGACAGCACAAATACAGTATGATCTGGTTTACTCCGCCCCCTCAGGACTGTAGATGGTCGGAGAAGTCAGAGAATCAGATGAGTACTAAATCCTAACTGTGTTCCCAAAAGGTAGAACTAATCTTTGGTGATGGGTGGAGCATGCAGTGGGTTAATGCTGGATACTGACATAGCACAAGAAGTGCAACAGGTGTGTGTGTGTGTGTGTGTGTGTGTGTGTGTGTGTGTGTGTGTGTGTGTGTGTGTGTGTGTGTGTGTGTGTGTGCGTGTGCGTGCGTGCGTGCGTGTGCATGCGCGTGCGTGTGCCTTGTTCCAGGGAAAGTGCCAAGTTCAGCGTTTCAACTGACGCAGGCTGACAGTGAGGGAGCAGAAACTGCAACAAGACTGACAACACTCTCTCTCACTCACACGCACACACACACACACACACACACAGATAGACCCACACACACATCCTTCACTTCCTCTCCTTCCCTTCATCTCCCCACCTCTTCTCTTTCCTCCTCTTGCCTCCAGTGGCTAGTTAATAAAACGAATGCTACTGTTTGCACTAGCTAGCTTTCTAGCTAGCTAGCACTAGCAGTCTGATTTAGCAGTCGCTGCCTGAGTAGATGGCTTTAATGACCCTGTACACGACAACATTCTTCACTTTAAACATTAGTATTATTTATTATTATTTATTATTATACACAGGCCACAGAGGCTACCTTGCCATTTAAAGAAAGGAAGCCCTTGACGTGCAACACTAAAATGCTAGCGTAATGATACAAAGCTAAAGATGTTGCCTTAGCTGTAAAGAATAGAATAGAATAGAAGAGTTTTATTCAATTCAGTGAAGGATTAGGTGACCATTAGGGAAAGGGTCAGGCTAGAACTTACTTTAGTTTTTTTTTCAGTCACAGGTTTATATTTTGACATTATATATGTGTATGTAGTTTTCTTGCCTTCTCATCTCCTGATCTCATGCCCACCCTGCTGCCTGTGTAGGGTGTCATTAGTGTTATGCTTGTAGATGCGTAGACTCACTCAATTTGTTGTTATTCTAGTCTCAAGAAGTTCCAAGTTAACATTTGGTTACTGTACTTTTGAAGAAAATAAAGTTTGTAAGGAAACTGAAGATCTCTGGAGTCATTGAAAAAAACATTTGCAAAATCATTGTGGTCTCTTTGATGGTTCATAACAAAATTAGCTGTGCTATTTTTTCAATCATATTTTTCTGAAACAGGCAGAAACATATTTGATCTGCTAACTACTACTAGTAGTAATAGTGAAAATATTATTAAAAATTAAACCAAAAAGACTTCTGGGTAAGATCACTCAATTCTGATTGGCTGGAAAGTGTCTGTTGTATTAGTATAACCACTCCAGAATAACTGCTTTTTCACTGTTTGAAATGTACGTACCAGAAATATTTGAGCATTGTATTTCAGGCATACATTGAAAATAATAGCTTGAATAAAAGGTTTTCAAGTTCCCTTCAAAATGCCCAAGTTAACAATCGAGGCTCATGAAACCAGCATCCCGGCGCCATACATCTCTGTCTGCATAGGAACGATGATTCTGTGCCAGGGTTTATGAGGACGATACCTTAAAATGATTTACAGCCCTCTACAGCACTGCTGTAAAAATCCATGAATCATCAGGCTTTGATTTTATTACTTGGAGGTGAGAGGAGAGTTCATTAGTGACCTGAAGGTGGGGGTATTGAGCTCTGAATTGGTTTTCCCTCCCCCCCAACCCCCCCTTCTCTCTCTCTCTCTCTCTCTCTCTCTCTCTCTCTCTCTGTTCCAACCTGAGGAAAATGCGCTACAAGGGTAACATCTGTAGGAGTCAGGGACGGAGGGAGGCGAGGGAAGGAAAGACAGCATGCAAGGAGGAGGGTAAGTTATAGAAGGTGGGAGAATTCATGAAAGGGAGTGGGAAGAGGGAAAGAGAGAGCAGGACAGGAGAGATGAAACGAAAGAAAAAAGAGTGTGAGGGAGGGAGGGAGGGAGAGGAAGAGGGTATGAGGATTGCTGCAGTGAGGGCTAGGAAAAAAAGGGAGAGATGTTTGACGGGTTAAAGGAAAGAGGGAGGGGGCAGAATGAAGGGTTGGGCAGAGAGAGAGTGAAGTGGAGAGAGAAACGGAGGGAGAAAGAGTGATGGAGAGAGAGATGGAAAGAGAGAGAGCTGCTGAAACAAGAGATCAATACTTTTCTGCTGGGTGCTGAAACGGTGGTGGCAACTGTCTCCCTGAGTTTCCTCCTTAGCTAGAAACAAGAAACACAGACACACATGGACACTTACTCACCCACACAAAAACCACACACACACATACACACGCATACACTGATATATGCACTCCTGCACACATGTACACTCACACACGTTTACTTGTCTGTGTGGCATATGCATATACGTGCTTACACACACACACACACACACAGCTGCAGCTTGAAGCCTGAGCAGCAGAGTGCTGTATTGTTCAATGACACTACATCTGCTGAATTGTAAGGGATAAATGTAAAGGGTCCTGCCTCTTTCCCCTCCAGTCTAGTCAAATCAAATCAAACTTTATTTATATATGTCACATTTATAGACAAGGAAGCTCAATGTGCTTCATATAACAAATAAAGCAGGTGCAAACCTGCCATAAAAATACATATCACATGGTAAATATGTTTTACACATATTTACACATAGTATACAGAGGAAATATACAACACACACACACACACACACACACACATACAGGAATACGACCTATTCAGAAACCTTTTTTCTGGCAGAAACCCCTGCTAACCCTGCCTTTACAAGAGGTTAGATTTTGGGTACATCTTAGGTCCTCTGGCAGGCTATTCCAACAACGGGAGCACAATACCTAAACTTGGCTTTGCCAGCTTTTGATTTCACCCTTGAAACAATAACAGGCCAATAACAGGCCCAGGAGACCGAGTTGGCTCAGACCTGGTCATTTAGAGCTTTGTAGACAAAAGCAGTGTCAAGTCCTTTTTGGAGGCTAGTGCAGCAATCTGAGGTGTAATGTGTTCATGTTGTCTTGTCCTCATCAAAACAAAAGCATACTGAATAAGCTGCAGATGTTTTAGATGACCTGATGATGCTCTCAGGTCATTAATGGGACATAAAGCAATCATAAAGATTAGTTAAGATTAAACAGTTAAAACATTTTCAATCCAATGCCAAGACAAGGAAGGTTAGATATTGGCCTGTTGTTATGGATCTAGGCTGCTCTTTCTGTGGCAGTGCTTTAAGATGCCCAGGTAAAACACCAGATTGCAAGGAGGTGTTAACAATTGTCCGTACTTCATCATAGGCAATTAAAAACACATTTGAAATAGGTTGTTGGAAGTAGATCAATGGGCCAGATGGAGGAATTGGTCTGCTGTGCAACCTCATCACGCTCTGTGGATTTAACATTATAGAAATATGCCGTACCACCGTGTACCACCACTTGAAGTACACTTATGAGGAGAGAGGGGAAGCTAAAGTTTCCTATCACAGATTGTGGTGAAAAGAATCAGCCCATTGTTGTATTGTCTTATCGTCAACAATCTCAGAGAAATGCGATTGCCTAGCAAGTTTCAATTCCTTGTTGAAGCTGTGCAGTCTCTCTTTCAAGATGTCATTGTGAATTTGGAGCTCATTCTTTCGCCATCTCAGCTCAGCCTGTTGTTTAACCGCCTTATGGATTCCACGTTCATCCAAGGAAATCTTCATTTCCCAGCCAATGATTTTGTTTTAAGTGGAGCAATGATATCAATAGTGTTTTTTAAACTGAAGTTGAGATTGTCCACAAGATCATCACACTTTTAAGCTGTGGGCAGTGTTAGCTTCTGGAAGCTGTGAATTATAGTGCCAGCTGCCTTGGCAGTGCTGCCCAACAGTTTTAACAGTGCCTGGCTGCTCTGGCATCTGAGTCACACTGAAAAATACACAAAAGACAATACAACATCAAGGACAGAAGACGCTGTAATGTTAAAGCTTTTAGAGATACCAAGTCCAGAGTTTGACCCTTGAGAGAGAGAGATGTCCAACAGGCACATCACCATTCATTCTAATGCAGTCAAAATCTGGGGATAACAGAGATAGCAGCTCTGCAAATTCATCAAGGAAACCGATTTTGTGTGTTGTAGTGTGGTAAATGGTAGTGGTAAGAAATAGAACAGGAGATTTACAACTGCAATGTACTTCAAAGTTGAAACACATTATCATTCTGCTTGGTAAGGTGGAAACATTTAAAATTGGGGGGTGAGGGTTCAATCAGCTCTTTGTCTCCTATTTGGTCAATCCAGATCTCAGCAGAATGCAATCAAGTTTCCTGTTGAACATAAAAGCCATTAAGAGTCAGACATTAAGAGACCTGGCGCCAAGCTGCTCTACTCCTGCGTGTAAGCTCACTCATATTTTGAAATATCTTCCTCCCCATTTGAGGAAGATATTTCCTCTACGTACAAAGCAAAGAGTCAGCCAATTTTCTGCCCCTAAATGGAAATGTCACATAGCATTTTGGTAAAAAGCTGCAGGAGTGAACAGAGTTTCTCTCTCTGTCCATCTCCTGTCTGAAACTGGCTCGACAGAAACACAAACAGTCAACTCATGAAAGAACCACTGCTTGGCTTAGACATTACCACTGTTCAGTCCTTTGTGTGTGTGTGTGTGTGTGTGTGTGTGTGTGTACCAGGTGTATGACGCTTCAGACAAATTTCAGACACGTCTTCAAATCTAATCCACCTTGTCGTTTAGAGAGAGTGCTTGTGCATGGTGTACACTGAGATGTATTCTCCTGTCCTGGGAATCTGGCTCATGAAAATATATTGCTACTTTTGTCAGATCTAATAACCACACAATACTAATATAACCTAAACCTAATATAGCACAATAAAAGCAAGCAGTTAATTCACTAAAAGGTTTTTCATTGGATCTTATTAGAAAATACGTGTGCTTATCAGATTTACAGTAGCCCCGTCATATTGGGAGTACTGGTATATAACGAGCCTGGGTCCCATGGAGAGACATCACGTTTTGAGTTTGGGTCCCCACATGGCAAGAGTACTATTACACTTTAACGATCCTGTACCAAGGTAAGAGACCTAACTCTTCAGTCGGGTCCTGAGCTGAACAAGTTGTAGCAGCCCTGCGTGAACTTACAGTCTAGTTTCCATTCCTCTCCTTCCCTTTGTATTTCTCTCATTTGCCTCGCTCCGTTCCTCTATAATGAAAACAACCCTTGAGAAAGGTTTGCCACTTACTCTAAAACACAAATTTTCCTCTGCAACCTTATCAATTAAAAAAGGAAAATAATGCACCACCCGCAGGTATTTGCTGTTCTGTAATTCCACGCCATTTATCAATACAACCTCTCGCGGAGTGCATTTACATAAACCTGTAACGGCGCTGCTTTATCATTTAATTGCTCCCCAGCGACGAGAGAGACACCTTAACATGAAAATAATACAGCAACACACAGGCAGAGGAACCACTGAATTCACAAGTGGTTGTCTGACACTTACAATACTCTTGGTTGAGAGTTTACAATATTCTTCAGACTTTAGGTACAAACAGTACAAGAAGGGATGTGCACGACTGTTGTCAAGTATTAGTTGTTATTATCTATTGTACTATGGCCTGGGAGAACACCTGATTCTGATTGGACAGAGGATGTCCACTGGTGTTGTACAGTACACAGCAATCAGACATGTCTAATGCAACTGTTTGATCACCGTCTTCAATTAATTTGCAACTTAAAAACTGAGCTGCAACTTTAAAAGCAAAACATCGACTAGGAGATACTAGTCTTGAACATTAGTCTTTGCTTGCAACGTTGTCCTCATGCTGTCCATGTACCTTGGCATTCATGCTTCTAGCGCTTCTCGTGATCAACTGAAAACTCCAGTACTTTGGAGGCACAGTAGGAAAATTCAGCTCTTCAAATCCCCCACCGAGGAAAAATAACCCCACCAGAACCGGCCAGTAGTTCCAGTTCCTCTCTGTTCAGCCAATCCTGAACGGAGGCGCTGCAGCACCATCTGCGCTGTTTCAAATTTCAGGTGGTGCACAACACGCGACGGACTGCACGCCCTCTGTCGCGTCCATTTCCGCGTGAAGCATGAACCGGCTTTTAGTGGCACTTTGATCACAACAGAGGCAGATGGTTAGCTTAAAGCATGCTTTTATTGAACACATAGCATTTATAATTATTGATAATATTGAAGATGATCTAAAGGGTGAGCTAATAGATTAGTATTACAACTAGCATACTGGTTAGATGTCAGGTCAGGACAAATCATTTTGTTCATGCTAAAAAAAGCAAGAAAATCATTCCTGCCCTGTGCACCACCACCAAAGTACAGTATTTACTTTTTTTGGTACATGGGTGACAGAGAAGAGGGAGAGGTGTGGGTGGGAGTTGTCTTGTGACATAAGCTGCAACCCCACAAGATACTGCCAGTCCACCGTAGGAAAAACATTGCAAACAATATGCTTAAAGACGTCTGGATTAACAGTATTACCTGTTTCACTGTGCAAAATGTCCGAAAGTCTGATAACTGTATTCCCACTGCATGCATCTCTACGGTTCATGCTTCACGCGGAAATGGACTTGGACAAAATGACACCGTTTCTGTCAAAAGCAGCAGTGGAGCAGTGGAGTCACGCCCGACGTCCCGCACCACCTGAAATCTGAAACAACACGGGCAAGTTGTCAGACGCGCAGAGACGCGTGAGAAGCATGAACGCCAAGGTACACAGCCTAGACACACAGAAAGCGCGAACCTGTGTGTAAATGTGGCCGGTCGGGGTTGGACGACTCTGTTGTGTACTCTCCAGGGAGAAGTCCATTTATCATACTGAGAGGAAGAGGTGTGGGTGGGAGTTGTCTGATGACATGGGCTACTGCACTATGGAGAATTGCTGTTGCTGTGATGCTGCATAAGAGAAATGTTACAGTCTACACTCTGCTGGTCTGCATGGCAGGTTGGTGTACTCCAGCTCTGTGGACTACAGGGTATCCGTATTACATCTACGGTGCCCACCAGTACTGCCGGAGGGCCCTTTAGCAGGGTGTTGAACCCCAAGCTGCACCCTGGACTATGACCTCTCTTATATAATGTATATCTGTTAGGAACAAAGTGTGTGTACGCGTATGTAGGAAGGATATCGCTGCTGTCCTGGGATATGTCAAGGATACAAGCTCCTCTATGGGTTGAGACATTTCTACCACCCTTTGTCTTATGAAACCCTTTCAAAACCCACTGGAGCAACTCAAAAACTAACGCCTGAAAAGTTGAGATGTGGGACATACAAGGCTTTCACAGGACAGTGCTGTTGTTTCAGTGTGTAAATCGGGCAAACAAAGTCATCATAATGTGTGATTGATCCTACTGATAATCTCCAAAAGGGTCCAGCTGCAGACCTCCACTCACAGAACCCTACCTCCACTCACAGTTCTGAGTGGAGGTAGGGTTCTGTGAGTGTGAGTCTGTGACTTTGTTTGCCCGATTTACACACTGAAACAACTTAGCACTGTCCTGTGAAAGCCTTGTATGTCCCATATCTCAACTTTTCAGGAGCTAGTTTTTGAGTTGCTCCAGTGGGTTTTGAAAGGGTTTCATAAGACAGGGTGGTAGAAATGTCTCAACCCTACCTCCACTCACAGAACCCTAGTTCTGTGAGTGGAGGTCTGCAGCTGGACCCCTCTCATAATTTCCGCAATACAGAGGTAACCATTGACGTTGCTGTGTATTTGCTCCTGAGGAATTGTGTGGAAAATCTCTTTCAAGTTTACAATAAAGGAGATTCAAGGTTTCAGCAGAATACTGAAAATGTAATAATTCTCTTCTGACTGTTTGGGCTGTTTTAGTAGTACAAAGTTCATATCTTCAATGGATAGCACCAGCAAGAGTCTTGGTCCATTGCCAGCATCAGCTCGAACTAGTAGAAAAGTCTCTACCTCCCAACTGCGTCACTTCCAGACAGCTGAAAGGAGACATTGCCTCCTGGAGAGCCATAATCCATCATTGCATAAAAAGAAACAGAGGATGAATATAAGGCCTAAAGAGGATGTTCCAGTGGGTACGGGAGGAGGGGTGAATGGACTGTTTGACGTGGTATTACCCAGCATAGCCCAGGGTTAATGGCACTCTGCAGACGTTTTAACCACAGACTAGCTGGACTCTCATCCCTGGGCTAACTACAGGTTTCACACCAACACATTCAAAAGTGAGTTCGCCGTGCTTTAGCCCCAGAGTTAGCCGTGACTTTGCAGAGTTAAAAGAATACAAGAACTTCACCCTGCATTATGTATTGCAGTGGGAAAAAGGGGCTAAACTACCCCAAGGCCACCTCTGAGCCCAGAGCCGCAGTGTGGATACTCCCGGTCTGAGAACATGAGAAAAGCGATTTTCGGCTATAGCGGATTAACTGTGTCTTTGATGATCTGTGTGGACAAAGACATGCTGACTTGGTTCTTCTATGCTGACTGATTGGCCCCCACAGACAGATGGACTCGCTGCACTGATTGGCCCCCAGCACACAGAGAGCAGCAAGCAGGAAGCCCTCATAAAGAGAGAGGGATGTTCAATCTACCGGCTCCCCAGACAGCCACAACCTCCTCCCTCCTCCTCAACCTTTGCCTGTGTCTCTCTCTGTTTCCGTCTCTTGTTCCTGTATCTCTCTGTCGTTGTTTCAGCTCTCTCTTTCTCTCTCATGCTCCCTGTTTCTGCCCGTCTTATCTGTCTCTCTCTTTTATCTTCCTCTCTCTCCTTTTTCTCTTCACCTATCTTTCTATCTTTCGCTTGTCTGTGTCGCTGTCCCCCCTCTCTCCCTTTACCTCCAGCAGCTTCCTGCAAATTGTCTCCTCTGAAATAAGACAAAGAAGATTGGCTAGCGGCATTAGAGTGAGACTCTGTAAGGAGGTTGTAAAAATGAGTCCTCCGTGGGGAAATACCCGCAGGCGGCTGTATTAAGATCTCCTCGTCTCCTTGTCTTTAAAACGGCTCCCGTTCTCCAGCTAATTGTTTTGAAACCAGGCCCGTAACTCCCCGGTGAGACCCGGCACTCGTCGTTGAATTAGCCCGGAGTTAGAGAAATATCTGTCTTTTCACCCACCCCTGTCTTTACGCCCTCAGTCTGCTATAGTCTTTCTTCATTGCTCCCTCTGTTCTGCCATAAAGGCATTTCGGCTTCATTCATTTATAGTGGTGAGCAAGAAGAAAAAGGACAATGTGACAAAGATTGTGAGCAGGATTCAAAAGAGCCACCAGGGTTCTTCTCAACGCGGTGTCAAAATGGGAAATACCTCATGTCCCTGCCTTTGGGACAGCTGAGTGTTTTGAAGCCAGGCCATAGCTCCTCAGTGAGGCCAGCGCTGGTTTGAAGTTCAGGCCTGAACACACTGGAAGCGATTCACTGCATCCATCATTTGTAGCTCCTAATTTGAGGCTTCTGTGGCACGCTGCAGGTGGCAGATTTGAAGTGTTATCAGCACTGCCAACCGCATTTCACCACCATAATGGGGAACATCACTATCATATTTTCACTTCTGTCGCCTGCTCTACAGTCTGCTTCAAGCACATTATTTGGAGACCGGCTAGTAAACTGCCAACTGCCATATTTTGTTTGCTACTAGCTGGATTACTGGGTCTGGTTTCGACGCTCCAAAATCAACCAAACGTTTGAAGCAGACGTCAAGGTTGGTTAACCCCAGAGGACAGATCTTTTGCTCTGAGTCGTCTTTTCTTCATCATCTAAGAAATACGGGAGATCTCGATTGTGTCTAGTAGATGGAGATAAATGTGACATATATAATGATAATAAGCTCCTACTACATGGCTGTTGGTCACCAGGCTTCAATAGGATGCAACAGTATTGAATTTTCTTTGACATCTCTTCTCTAATCTCATGGTTTCATACTCAGGAGAGTTAAATGAGGCTTATTTAAGATCATTTGGAGATCTCTTGTTTTGATCAGAGTGAGATCAACATGAGCTTTTATGTGGTTGTTTTTGAGAAACAGAAGAAAATACCTTTAGTCTCATTTTAGTCTTAAAAAGAGCTCATTTGTGTCTAGCAGACATAAAAGGTATAAACATGAGATCTCTTTCCTACGGGTCACTTATTGCTTCCAGGGCATGTGGGGCCAATGAAAACAATCGGCATGCTTGGAAACATTAGCTCACGCCAGGCGCCTCCAGTACCTTTCTACCTTCAGAGAAAAATGTGTGGGTTTTTTTTTTTAAAGCATTTCTGCTCCATGAGATAGTGTGGGAAGGGAACTGATGTGACAGATTGGAGAGAGAGGGGGTATGACATGCAGCAAAGGTCATGAGCTTGATAGATGAGCTCGGTACATGGTGGCACCAGGACAGCCCTCCCAGGACAGGACGCTTTCTTAAAGGGATATGCCACTCATTTCGCAATCATCCTCTACCACTTCATTTTCGCTCCCCTTAATTTTGCAGTGTCACAATGCACCTAGTCGGGGGATAACTCTGTGTACTCTTTACATTGTGGGTTTGAATCTAGTTTACAATCTATCAATGCTATAATATCACAGGGATCTTAAACTATGGATCAAAACGTACATGTATTGCTGGTTGGTCCCCGCATGACAAGAATATATTTTAAGGAAACTGGGCCGAAGGACGAGAGGCTGAATTTATTATTAGATTAAAATCTGGATGCCTCGCTAAAAGAAAAAAGTTGAAGAGCCCCCTTAGCCAACAACCTTGAGCAGTGATGGTGCACGGAGGAGTCGAACTACAGTGAAATCAGTGTTTACATTCGGAGGCGGAAGTGGTGCCAAGAAGGTAAAAGAAATAAAAGCAAATTGTTGCCGTCCGTACGCCAGTCGAGTTCAGCACTTCGCTAGCAACCTTGACGAGTTAGTGTATTCATAAGTCACAGCCGGTGAAATCGGTGTTCGCATGACATGAAGCGAAGGGAGGGCTTTGTAGTAAAGTGTTGCCATCCGTTTGTGTGTAAGTCAAATTGAGCCAAGCTAGTTGGACTGATGTGGATATGACTGAACTGGAAGCAGGTTTCTCCATATTCATGCTGATTATTTTGGTCTCTTCACATGAAGCAGGGTAAAATACTGCCTGCTGAACGGTTAGAAACCAATCATCAGCTTTGATGTGAAGCCTTGGCAGACCGAGAGGGTGAGAGAAGTGGGGAGGGGGGGAGGGGACGGGGGAGAGACCAAGTGTTTGTATTTAAAAAAATAAAAAAATAAAAAAGTCGTAAGAGGAAAGCGACACTCGCGGATAAAGGGAACGAGAGAAAGTCGGGGGAAAGTGTGCATGTGTGCTTGAGAAGGACCCAGTAACAAAGAGAGGGAGAGAGAGAGTTAAAAGAACGTCCGTTTTGGCCAAGATGAGATGGTTGATTGTGTCTGGACGGCATCCAGGAAGTATCTGTGGTGAATTGGAAGAGCTTCCCGTCCTTTGAGAGCGTCTCTTTTAATCATGGCTGTTGGGGCTGTGGGAACCAGCCTCACTGAGGAGAGGACACTGTTAATTAGACGGCATGTTACTGCACATCCCAGTGGAGTCAACACCCAACCTGGCAATGATTACACTGTACTGCACTCTCTGTTTCTGTCTCACACACACACACACACACACACACACTCGCTTTCTGTGCCCTGCCGCACATTCTTTCATACGTACACTTACATACAAATGCAAATACATTCTTTCTCTGTCTCACACACACACACACACACACAGTCTCTGATTTTCTCTGTTTATTTCTCTCTGTCGCGGTCTTGCTTCCTCTCTTTCCGCTAATGGTTTTTAACTTTCTCCGTATCTGATTTGCTATTTCACCTGTCAATCTCCCTGGGACACATCCTCCCTCTCTCTCTCTCTCTCTCTCTCTTTCATGCACCTACACACACCCCTCCTATTCTCTGCTGCCCTGATGAAGTCGTCACTGTCTGTCTGCCGCTCAGCGTTCAAACAACTAAGACTTTCAGAATTACATTAATCCTCTCTCATTCACACCCTCCCCTCCCATCGTCTCCCCCTCTTTCTTCTCTCCCCCGTCTCCTCTCCCTCCGTCTACCTCTGCATCTCACCATCTCACTCCCTCTGTCTTTCCCTCTTTCCTTTCTGTCTCTCGAGCTCTCTCACCTTTCTCTCTGTGTCTCCCTCCATCTCTCTCCCTCTGCCTATAAACGACTTTTGCAGTGGAACAGTTTATTTATAGCGCCAATTAAATCTGAAGGAGACTCTGTGGGCTTTGGTAGAAAATACGTCTAAAAAAGCTGAATAGTTTTACATTTTTTAATCTTGAGGCCTGCAAGAGCTGTAAACGTCTTGTCATGTAGGGTAGATGGATCTTATTTGATCTCATAGAAAGAGGAAGGGAAGGATAGAGGGAGGAAAAATGGAAAGGGCGGAGGTTTAGAAAGAGTGGGAGAGAGACGGGAGAGAGATGGGAGAGAGACGGGAGAGAGAGAGAAAGACTGTCCACTGGATCTGTTGTTAATTTTGTAAAAGTCTTCTTGAAACCCCTGGAGAGAGTAAACAGTAGCTCAATGACATCTGCTGGTAATGAGCTGAGGAGAGGAGAGGAGGAGAGGAGAGGAGAGGAGGAGAGGACTTAAAGTCACAAGGAAATGGCATCTCGATGGTGTCTTCTGTAATTGGACACATTTCTAGTTGAACCAGGATGTTGGGGCGGGGCTTAACACAGTCACAACTGGGCGGGTTGGACCACAACACACATGGAAAGTGAATCAGAGGAACTGGTTGGTCATCGTTCTAGGGTTCCCCAAATCCCCAAAATCTTGAAAGTTGAAAGAGAAAATATTTTTTGAAAAAGTCATTTTTCATTTAATTGTGATGCTGCACTTTCTAGACTTAATCTAAAAAAAAAAAAAGCATTTCATAGGCATATAAATGAGTAGTGGTGTGATGGGTATGTTTTCTTTATTGGGAACACAACATGATTGACATTTGAACAGTTTGAAAGTTACATAGTTAGGCGATGAACTGATTCAATGTTATGTTCAAAGACCACCAACGCCTGGAAGAATATGTGGACTGGACATTGAAATATCGCTGTCTGTGCCTTTATGAACCCCAAACAGCTGTTTGTGCTGCATCTCACCACTCCAGTCACATCAGCATCAGCAGAAAGTGAAAAGAGAGGGGAAAGAGTTTTTCTGCACTGAGACAGCTAGAGTCTCACATTTGGGATTAAAGTCCCAGATAATTAATAGTACAAGTGATCGTATGATATGCTAGTATGAAAGCATACAGTGGTGAAAGGCAGGAAGCTAAATCCATCATGTACTATAAGGTGAGGTTAATCTTTTTCATTATTAGGCTTAGCAGTGTCCTGATGAAGAGGAACCTCCTTAAGCTGAACCAAAGTGTTATGATATCACATTATACCTGGGCTAGCCTGCTGTACGTCATGTTGGCCTACAGCTACTCTACTGTAGTCTTATGTTGTTGATACAGGCTACTGCAGGTGATGTCCATGTGAGTTTAGTAGAGGCCTATTGATTGTTTTTTGTAGTTCTCTATCTGTTTTTGACCTTAACCATTGTTTGATGCATTGTTGGTCTGCTTGGCCATTTCCTTGTCGTGCACCCGTCATGAGGTGCACACTGTTGTCTGTCAGTCTAGGGTAATATCTAGACCTCCATTGCATTTTGACATTGTGCATTTCTTTTCATCTCATCTCCTGTTTGCACGGCCCAAAATGCTGCTACTAAAAACACATGACAGGGTAAACACACTGCTCAGTGTTACCAGTGTATCGTGGCTTTTTTAGGGACAGACAATAAGAGAAGCTCTTGGCAGAACCTGCCTCCAAAGCCCACAGCAACCCCAGAGCTAGACCCTGACAACATGACTGATACTAGCTGGCAGCTGGCTACACACTCCTAGTGTTGGAGAGACAGAGAGAGACAGGAAGATAGAGAGAGACAGCAGGGAGAGATGAATGATTCGGGTCAGTGTCAGAACAGGATTGATTTGGATCAGAACCAAAACCGCTGATGGATTATTGAGACAGAGAGATGGATGGTGAAGGAATGACTAATAGATTTTAAATACAGGATGTTAAGTTGCCAATTGGCTCCTCCTGGACAGTGGAGGTCAGTGGAGCAGGGGGGGCACTGCATGATGGCTTGATGGCTATATACCCACACACACACACACACACACACACACACACACACACACACACACACACACACACACACACACACACACACACACACACACACACACACACACACACACACACACACACACACACACACACAAATGCACACTCTCATGCTCACAATTCACCTCTGCTGTGTTTTCATTGTCGGCGTTTCAGCACAAGGCCTTTCTCATGACATATTACACACACACACACACGCACATGCCCACACACACACTTATGGCTTTGACTGACATGACATAATTAGGACATTTCATCGTGTACTAGGAAGGTCAAAGACGGGAGAGCGATGGTACAGTTCGTGGCAACAGAGTGAGAGGTGGACTCAAACTCCCGGTGTTGTCGGTACATGGTAGGCGCCTCATCCCGCTGCACCATAGTGTCTGTTGTCCGTCTATTGTCAGTTCTGCTTTGTCCTCTATGGCAGCCAAATGCCCAGAGCCACCCAGCACAACACTGGACACAATGGACAGACACACAGAGGAGCTCAGTCTTGGCAGAGAGGAGCTGCACACACACACACACACACACACACACACACACACACACACACACACACACACACACACACAGAGCAGCTCAAAGGCACAATGCTAGTGGAACAATGACAGAGAGAGAGGGCCAGACTCCTATACAAGCCCCTATAGGGGAGAGGCAACACACACACACCACACACACAAACACACACACACACACATCCTTACATCCCGAAGGCAGAGAGAGTGCAGAAACAGAGAGAGATAGTCCACAGTCTGAAAGTGAAGTATAAAAGAGAGAGGACGAGGACGACAAAAATGATGAAGAAATGAATGACTGAGCGACAAACATCCCACTGAGAGAAGGCAGATTTGTTTCTGATTGGGTGGTATTGTCCCTGCACGCTGACTAGATCTAACAGGATAGGATCTCTTGTATCACGTAAACTATATCAGTAAATAAGGAAGACTTCTGGTCACCCTGTCAACAGGAAGCTAGGGATAAGGCTATGGGGCATCACAGCTGTGTTGATGTAGCCTTGACGTCTGTTATTACATAAAAGCATGAACACTAGGAAGGCCAGGGGATTTGGGGTTTCTGGACCACAACCTCAGTCGGTAAATGAAGAGGATTTCAATTCATTTTTCTTAAATCTCACAAGGCAGAATGATTTCCATGACCACAGCTGGCATGCACACACTGATTGGTTTGACTGCATCTGCATAATTCAAGGTGGCCCTATCCTCAGGTGAAATCATTTTCAGGGAGCGGGTGTGCCGACGCGTGTCGCGCTGTGATCAACATGTGAGGTCTTGTCTGACTTGCGAGGCTCGGAACTTTCTTGAAAAATGGGGAAAACTGCGGCGCAGTAATGCGACTTAATACGAGCTCGGTGAGTCAGGATACAAGATAAATCACTTAGTGAGGTTGTCATGTCGTCGGTGCTTTCTTTTAGGATTAACATCATATGTGACCAAACTGAGCAAATGTTGCTGAATTATTGAATTGAAACTTGTAAGAGTGAACACTGAACAGCACTATTGTATGACATCTACAACAAAAAACCGTGTGTGTGTGTGTGTGTGTGTGTGTGTGTGCTGCTAAAATAGATTCTATACATGCTCACATAGGGAATACTCTGAGAGGGAACAACCAATTGCTATGCTATGATTGCTAATGAATCTGAAGCGCGGTCGGTTTATGCTGCCAATATTTCCATAAGGAGAGAATTTCATCCTGGGGGAGTCCAGAGGAGCCACAGTCTCCATCGGTACAAAACCGAATACTGTGACTTTCCATCTACAGATACATGGATTTCTCCAGTCTGGCTGTCTGCTGTGGGTTTGTGAACATGTCATGGTTGTGTCTACACTGCTGCTGTTCGACACAACAGTTCATCTACATTCTTCTTGGAGAATTGGAGCCACTTTCCCAACAGATGAAACAAATGGCAGGCAAGACAACAGGCAGAAATAGGTGTGTGTGTGTGTGTGTGTGCGTGCGCGTGTGTGTGTGTGTGTGTGTGTGTGTGTGTCCTGGCAGCCATCACAGACACAGGAAGACACAAAGACAGACTCTCCCCATCACTTACAGGAAGCATCGCCATTTTACTGTCAGCTACCATGATGATACCCACTTAATATTTTAAAACACTCGGTGTGTGTGTGTGTGTGTGTGTGTGTGTGTGTGTGTGTGTGTGTGTGTGCTCTCAAACAGTAGGATATTTTCATGTGCGACTTTTCATATCTCGTCTGTCCCTCCCTCCATCCATACATGCATCCCCCTTTTCTCCCTCCCTCCCTCCCTCCACTCCTGTCACTTCTTCTTTCTCTCTGTGGGACATCATTAGCAACCCGGGCACCGCTTTTTTTTTTTTTTTTTTTTTTAAATGAATTTTTTAGCACTTTAAAAAAAAAAAAAAAATTCCCACCTGTCATATTACACAAATCATACTAAGGATTTGTTTCCCGGCACACCCTTTGGGATATATATACATGCAAGCATTTAGCCGGAGGGGTCAGAGTGTAGGTGCAGCCAGGACTGATGCTCCTGCAGCGTCTCGCTCAAAGACACTTCAGCAGAGACGGACACGCTGGCTGTTCATCTGTCTGCCTGCCTACCAGTCTTTCAGTCTGCTGACCCGTCTGTCTGCCCGCCCGCCTCTATATTCCTCTGCCTCCTTCTCTGGCTTGTCTGTCTGTGAGCCACACCAGCTGTGTAGGGAAATATCTAGCAGGAAATTCTCTTTCTTGACTAGCTGTCTTCTTCCCTGACAGCAGAAGAGCTGAGAGCTGAGGAATCAGGAAACAGCTTTTATCTTGTCTGTCTCCTGCTTTTTACTTCCAACTCCCAACTCTGTTCTGAGAGAGAGAGAGGGGGGGGGGGGGAGAGAGAGAGAGAAAGAGAGAGAGAGGTTGAGTATGTGTGTGTGGTGTGGAAAGATAAAAGCGGGACGGGGGGGCAGAACACATAGAATTAGAGAGAATGAGAGAAAGAGAGAAAAAAAACAGAGAGCATTTGTAGGGCCAGACTGAAAGATACTACAGCTAATGTCTGGGTCTCTCTAGGAAAAATGCTCTGCTCTCTCTCTCTCTCTCTCTCTCTCTCTCTCTCTCTCTCTCTCTCTCTCTCTCTCTCGCTGTTTTGATGTATTCAGACGAACCCACAATGCTCCGATGGCGAAGGAGGCGTGCAGACACAACACAACACAACACAGCAGATGAAGGTTGTCAGCTGGTGGTTTGAGGCTCACACACGTTGCTCAACAGCTTCCTCTCTGAAAGGCGTCTCTCTCTTTTTTTTCCCTTTCTTTCCATTGTACATTTTCTCAGCGTCTCTTTCCTCTCACTCCTCTGTCACTCTCTCTCTCTTTTCCCCTCCTCTCCCTGTTTGGGACACATTTGATCACCATCAGAAAATCACCACCAGGATAATATAGAGTGTGCACAGCTGAACCATTTATAGTGAATCACTGTTGTGCTTATTTATTGTATAGAGTATAGTTACCATAGTTACCTTCCATTACTACTACAACTGCCACGGTTACTGCAACTACAACTACTACTGCTACTACTACACCAACTACTACTATAACTACTACAGCCAGTACTACTGAAACTGCTACATCTGCAACTACTACTCTTACTACTGCTACTACTACAATGACTCCTGTTACTACTCCTACTACTACCAGTAATCCACTTCATAACACCACAGCAATCATTACATGTAATGGTGCAAATGGTTGCATGAGTATATCCATCATAAATGGTCTGTATGAGAGTGACACTAGGGACACTACATGAGGAGTTTCGTTCTAAAATGGTGTAAAAAAAACAAAAAAACCTCCACATTTATCTATTTCCATGCCGCCCTGTTATCAGCAGCGAGTGGTTACACAACGGATGTGGCTATTAGCGCATGTTGAGTTGAAAAGTAACACAACATGTTGCTTCGTATGTATGTGACACTACACTTACGGATGTGCTGAAAATGACACACAGTTTCAGGGAGCGTTGTGGTTTCATAATGGCTGGCTCAGATCTGGAGTCACTATAACCTAATACAATCAGCTCCTCATCCAGACACTTAATGCTCTGCTGCACTCTGGTATAGCTGAAAATGGTAGCATGCACGCATACATGACCCCCCCCCCACCCACTTCCACACACACACACACACACACACACTCACTACCATAATAACCTTGACTAAGTAGCTCTCCAAATTATAAGTGACTTTTAGAGCTTTCTGCATTTCCCTCCTCTCTGTCTCTGCCAGGTCCTCTCTTTATACACTCCATTGTCTTCTGTGTGCATTGGCCCTGTGTGTGTGTGTGTGTGTGTGTGTGTGTGTGTGTGTGTGTGTGTGTGTGTGTGTGTGTATGTGCACATGATTCCTCTGTGCGTGTGTCCTTTGTGACTCATCCATGTGAGTATGTGCCCATGTGTGTGAGCATGTGTGCATCTATGTGTCCATCTGTGCATGTGTGGGCCTGCATGTGCAGTCTGTATATGTATCTGTCTCTGTCTGTGTGTGTGTGTGTGTGTGTGTGTGTGTGTGTGTGTGTGTGTGTGTGTGTGTGTGTGTGTGTGTGTGTGTGTGTTGGGGTCACCACTCATTGGAAGTGCGAACGCTTGGTTTCTCCTCAGCGCGATGATTTCCTCAGTCAGCAAACTGTGCGCTGGAAAATAGACTCATATTATGATGAGATTAACTTTAACGGTCAAGGATTCCAGATCTGTCTCACAAAGTCACTGAAGATTAGGACGCTCAATCACTCTCTTCTCCTCATCGCTCTTGTGCCCTTTCCTCGGTTCTGCTCAGTTCAGTTCAGTTATGGGCTGTTAAATCCTCTTCTAGTCTGCTCTGTTCTCTTCTCTTAGCAGTTTTTATTATCTGATGTCCCAGTTCTAGTTCTGGGCTTGACTACCAACTCCAACACATGTGGCTTTGTTGTTGTTGCTGTGTCGGGTGGCAGATTGGGTCACAGAGGCGGTTGCAGGTTCAGTGCCCGGCTCTGACAGGAGGGTGGATTGTAGCTGTGAGCTGGCGACTGGAGGACGACTGGTATTACATCCATGGTGTCCGCCATCACTGCGGTTGACCTTGTACTCTGACCACTCAAAAGAAATGCATGTGACTAGCCTGGAGAAACATGCCAATAGTTAAACCTCCAGTCACTTTGTATAAAAAGGCCTATCAAATAATCTTAATCTGGATCAAAATGAATTGCATGTGTGTTGTAATGAGGCCTCTGTGTGTATTGATCGTAACTCAATTTGAAGCCCAAAGAATATATAAGAATATGATTAAGATTTATGTACATATTGGTTTGACGCCATTGGGAAGAGTCATTTGAGTGTGTTTCTGAAAGCCAAAATCAAAAGTCATTGCTCTCCCCAGAGTGATTTAAGTTGTATAGCTACTTGTTGTTTAGACCTACTTATTACTACTTATTACTCATAATTACTTTACTACTTCTACTAAACTACTTCTCTAAGAGAATCAAAACTTTTAATTATTGGATCGGCTCCACGTACCTCTGCTCTGCTCACACAATTAAAGATCTGAAATCTCCAATTATCAAACATCTGCTCTAACAACTATGATATCAAGGCAGGCGTTAAGTTATTGGAATATGGACACGGCTAACGGTTTTCTAATCATCACGAAAAAGGAAAAGAACTGTCTCTCTCTTTTCTTTTCATTGCAGATATGGTGAATAAGGAAGATTAAAAGAATTCTTGTCCTGACAAGCGAGAAGAAAGCGAGAGAGAGACGTCTGACAAGAGTTAACAAAACCCACGGCAGGCAAAGGAGAACTTCAAACAGAATCAAAACCTGGAGAGGATGAGGGAGAGATGCAAACACACCAGCTCAAGCTCTGCCTTTCTCTCTGCCTGCCTGCCTGCCTGTCTACATACCTAGCTGACTGTCTATGTATTTGTCTATCTGTCAGTCTGTGTACCTGTTTACTTTCTGTCTACCATCTGCCTGTTTCACAGAGTAGTATCGTAACGTGACCCATCCTACATCTAACCTGCATTACTGCTGCAGCAGCCATTGCAGCATATTCTTCCTCTAATTTTGTAAATTACAGAAATTGCATAAATGTACTGAAGAAGTAAATAGTCAGACTCATTGGTTGAATATAATAAAGCAGAAATACCTTTGACATATTGCTTCAACATTGGAGTTCTCAGTTGGCTACATCTACACTGTACATACTGAAGATCAGACATATCCAGTATAAGGTGTGTTGAGCATGTGTGTGTTTCTCTGTGTGTGTGTGTGTGTGTGTGTGTGTGAGTTTCTATGAGCGTGTAACTGACAGTTAGCTGGAGGACAAGCTGTCACAGCTCTCCACTTGGCCATTCCCTATGGACTGATTATTATAGAGCTGTTATCTCACACACACACACACACACACGCAGTCATCATTGTGAATGTGATACTGACTGCTGTGTAATACTGTACATCACACTGCTAGCTCTGTCATCACAACCACTTTAATTAGAACTTGAGAGAAATGTGTACGTGCGCGCGTGTCTGCGTGTGCATGTGTTGTGATTTTCCATCCACTCTAATCAAACTCTTGCAGTAATCAAGTCCAGTGCAGACAGAAGAAATACAAACTCTACTGTGATGCGGGCGTCTGACGCAAGCATCTAATCAAACTGACTTCTTCTCAGAACCCACATCTTGTTTTTATGACAGAGCAGCAAACTGCATTTCTTTAAAGCCGCAAAACAGAATATATAAGGCCAAACATATTTCTGATATATTTCCATGGGTTGTTGAGACTTTGAAGAGACTTACACATGAACAATTTGCTTTTTGCAACCTTTATATCTATCAAACATTAGTTGAATCAAATGGCTAAACGGTTATATTTGCGTTAAAGACTACGCTCTTCAGGGAGCTGTGGATTTGACGGGGTGTCAAAAGACTAACCCTCTCACAGCTGCATATAGAACCAAGTTGATCTTCCTGACGATATGGCATTAGAAATATAACTGTCACAAGACATGCTAAGCCAATATAATGTACAGTAAAGAGCAAATCCAAATTTTGGATTAGAACCAGCACAGGCAATGGGAAACACCAAGCAGCAGCAGTGGCCTGGGTGAGAGGCAAGTCAGCTTCAAGAGACTGTCTTGTGGTCAATATTTGATTGTGTGTGGTAGATTAGCTGATAGCTACAGTCGCTCACGTCACTGAATATCCTTCCTGAGCTGCTGCACAGCTCCATCATCTGGTTTGGACTACTGGTCTGTTCTATGCTATTGCACTACAAACAATATGAGTCTTTGTATCAAAAAGGTCAGAGTGAAAATAATGTCTTCAGTCCAGTGAATCTATCTATTAATGTAGAAAACATTTTTGATGTGCCATTTATTAATGGCAAGCACAGGCACTAGCCCATTTGGGTGTGACCAACAGCTCATTTTGTGACCAGAGATGGGGCTATAGTGGAAGCGCCCCTGTGGCACAGTTGTAAAAGGGGTTGGATTAGGAAGAACAAAGTATGAGTAGGTGTGGTAGAGACTGGCGTCAAGGCCTATCAAGCCAGCTTCTCTCATTCTCTTTAAAAGCAGTGCGCTCCCCGCCACGGCACCGTGGTGGTTTCGTAATGGATGAGGAGAGTCCAGACCGGCTTCTCCCAAGAGGAAACTGGATGTCCTTGGCTGGGAGGTGCAGAGTCGCAGGGTGTGAATATACAGCAGGGCAGGTGATGTCATTGTTTAAGTTAAATTCACGTGACTGAAGATAAATAATTCCCTGTCACTATTTTCTCCACGGGTAATCGATGTGCATGTTGGAAGACGATTCACACAAAAAACACACATACACAGATACAACTAACTTTGTAGGACAATAAAATGTGTTTCCATTATTTTGCAGATGACAACATCATAATAAGTAATCTGCAGTTCCCCTCTTTTATTTTGCTGGTATCTTTTGGTCCATTTGTCTCTGTGATGTTTTACCTCTGCACATTTCTGTAGTTACCGCTGTTTTATTTCTCTAACCAGCGAGTTATTTCTCTATTTATTCCAAACACACCAGCTTATATCAGCTTTCATTTTGCCCTTTCAAGACACCGCACATCATTCCTGTCCTGTTCTGCTGCTGTACTAACCCATCCGACGCTACAACGCAGCCCTGCATTCTGCGCTATGTGTCTGTAATTCCCACTGACAACTGTGTTAATGGATGACAATAGCAGAGAGGAGAGAGCCATATGTCTGAGCCTGGGGCAGCACGGAGAATGACAGGGCACACAAAGAGAAACAGAGAGGAGGAGGGAGTAGAGAGGGGGTGAGATGTGAGGGGAAGGGGAGGAATGAGAAAGAGGGGTGAGTGGAAAGAGATTCATGGAGGGAGAAAAAAGAGGGAGGGAGAAAAAAAGGTATGGAAATCTAACAGTGTCAAATGTCACACCGCTCAGAAATGTGTCAGACACCACAAGGTTGACACACATTGCGCCAATACATGCAGACTGGTTTGTTTCTGTGACCCATCATTCTGGTTTTGGAGTTGAGCATTCAAAATAAAAGCACAATCGTTTAAATCTAATTTCTTTTATCAATTAGTAAACAATGCAAGGCCAGTGTTCTTTAACAACAAACTACAAACACTGGAATAATGCATTAAAGTCTCAAAGTCAAGAGTTCACCATGCTGTGAAATGTTTGTTTTCAGTGCCTCAACAGAACGTGTGAATGACAGAAAGAAATAAAGAAATGGGTGTGACAATAAATAAAATACAGTCACAAGCAGCGATGTCGGAGTTCAACACGATGGGAGAATATTTTATATATTGTGGTAATATTAAACCAATTACATCAAGTGAACTAAAGGCTGACAAGTCAACTCACCACTTGTATCGCACAGACATGAGAGCAACAAGACTAACTTGCTGTCCATGGCAGTTAGCTAACATTACCAAACAATGCAACATGGTTAGTAGTAGCTCAGCTAACAAAACACACCTGTAGCTCTGTCTTTGTAAGTATCCAAGCAAAATGACAGACAACACCACTTGCCTCCTTCCAGCTGCCTCCAGTGGTTGCTTTTCTTGGCACTGTGTATGTTTCCTTGAGCCGTCGTGTTTTACAGCACAACTTCTAATAGGGGTTCCCCTTCACAAAAGAAGAGTTGCCTGTCACCTTTAGTGCCGGGAAGTTAGTATTTTTGGTGATTTGTTCATTTCTTACGAGTACCTCAAAATTAATTCAACTTTCAAGTTTTTTCTTAGACTGAGCTATTCGGTCTTCATAACTTCCGGTCAACGTCCTGTGTGCCTTACACATTAGTTATTAAGTTAATTCATCCCAAATTTGCATTGATGTGTGACAGCTCATTGAACTCATATTAAAATAATTTCCCATCCGTTGCTGATTTCATTTAAGCCCCTCCCCCTTCCCTGATTGGCTGTTTTCTGATGGTCTATATCTAATGATTCTGAAACCACGTTGAGATGTGTGACAGTTCATTGGACTCCTTTTTCATTTACGTTTGTTAACCTTCGGACAGTTTTTGCTAGATTTGTTTTCATTTTCTTTTCATAGGTGTTCCCTTTAAGTTTAATTTTGTATTTTGATTTGATTTGATTTGATTTGATTTGATTTGATTTGATTTGATTTGATTTGATTTGATTATTTGTTATGGTAGCATTTCAGTGATTAATCATTTATGAAGCTGATTGGTGTGGTGGAAAATATACTATTATGCTTTACTACACTGTATTAGTAATGTACGTTGCATGCTCTAAATGAATGCTTATACCTGTTAATCATGCTGCAATGTAACTGCAGTTAGGGTAAGTATGAAAGTTTGATATAACTGTTGCATCTTTATGAAAGATAATTTTGCTGGGTAATGACAAGGACAAGCAGTTCCTGGTGGTGAAGGACGAGTCGTAGGGAGTTGGGCCAGAATGTTCCAACTATGATAGAAAGTACTCCGTTTTCCGCCAGGTGTCTGCACTGCCTTGCTCCTTTGATCCTTCACTTCTCTGCCTTGAACTATGTGTGTGTGTGTGTGTAGAGATAGTTTCAATGTATCTGATGAACTGAATTGCTCAGTTCATTCTGCATACACTCTGGTGTGTGTGTGGTTTTAACTCTTTGCAAATGTAATAAATCCAGATAAGAGATATTCTCTCTTGTGGGTGTTATTAGTGAATTCCCACTACAATTGGTAGTACCTGTTTTGTGTACATACTAACTGTAAACTATTGTTGTGTGGGTCTAGTCAGTATCAATATATTTATGATATATGTAGTATTGGTGGAGTACCAGGGCTCTACGTCAAAACTGCACTTTGGGATCAGACATTTTATTTTTTTCCCATTAAGCTCAGTATTTAATTTACTATTAGAATGCTAAAATGTTTTAACGATAATATGGTTGCTCTGGTTTCAAAGATGTCTTGGTGGACAGACGCACACAGAAAGAACATACATGTGACATTATGAACACAGTACATGCCCATGTGTGATATAGTCAACTTAATGTATTACCTGTGACTGTAATATAAACATCTGCGTGATCAGGACAACATTTTGTGGGACCAGTGGGCCATCTTCTGACTCTTACACAGTTAGAATCACACATTTGAATCAAACCGGTCTGAAGCAGATTTACATCTGAAGGAGTTTTTATAATGTTCTGAATAACTTTGGATTACAGTTTTAGTGGCACCAATCAGTAATGGCTTCCGATCAACATCCGTGTTGCCAGGGCACCACTTCCAGCGTTCATGGAATCTCCTCAACTTTTCTTTCTTCATCATATTTCCTTCCCCTCGCTCCTTTCATCTCTCCTAGTTTTCACCCCATCTCCTTCTCTTTCAACTTCCTGTGTTACTCTGTTCTACTGTGTCCAATTGCACACACACACACACACACACACACACACTCACTCACTCTCTCGCACACACACTTACATACAGTCCCTTTCTCTCTCACACAGAGCTCCAAATCACTGCGTTAAACTGATCCATTAACGGGAAGAAGTGAGGGAACCAACATATCATAACAGGAGAGGAGGAGGAAAGAGGACAGGACAAAAGCAGAAAGGAAAGGAGAGGAGGAGGGGAAGAGGAGAGGAGGGGACAGCTTATTGAAATGTAAATAGAACAGGCCAATTAAAACGTTTCACTGGGAGCTCGTTTGCATCTCCGGCTCGTCTTTTAGAGATTATATATACAGCACATTATGGAGCAATGAATATGAACAGACTGAGCTCCTCCATCATCCAGTCGCCACCAGTCTCAAACACACTTCTCAATCATGATCTAAATAAATACACTTCTCAGTTGTAATCTGAAAACAGACACCTCTAAATAAAATCACCCTGAGACAAATTGAAACTGATTAACACACATCCCTGGATCAGTCAGTCCTGCAGAGCCCAAATATAAAGTCTTCTTCTTAAATTTTACAGATGCAATTCTCAATCATTATTTTCTGTTTTCTACATCTAGCATCAGCATGTTGCGGGCAGCACATTTTACCAGATAAAGTTTAAGATTTACCCAAGATAGAGATACATGTCAAATGCAAGGTGTAATGGTGGGTGTTTATAGCCTACACTTCTATAGTGGATTAAAACATGAATAAACTCCTCAGTCAATATACACACACACACACACACACACACACATATAAATATAAATAACCCTTGGAATTGTAACAACTTGGAATGATAGTAACATTTTGGGATTTTGAAGACTATGAAACAGCTAGATGTCGGTACATTGTGATCCAGTCCAGTTAGTCTAAATAGTGAATGTGGTTGGGGGAATCCACCGTTCTCTGCATCCTGTAAAAAGGTTAGTTCCCTGTCCTGCAGTATACTTCTCAATCAAATCACAGCAAGGCTATGTACATACACTTCTAAAAATTGACGGCTAAGATGGCCATACCATAGATACACATGGAGGCAGGGCAACACACCGGGAGTACACACTTATTGATATCCATCTACTCCACATATTGTTTTTAGATCGGTAATGAATGAAATCTAAGCGTATTTTGTTTTTTGCTAGCATGTCATGATGTCATGTTGTCTCTGCTATTAAATTATTAGGTGATAATTATTAACTTTATAGTGCTGATGGGCATTAAGAGAATAACGCCAGTGAGTTAACTGTTCCCCACACGTGTATAATGAGGGGTATTATAGGACAGCTACGATGAACATTTTATAATGAGGACTAAGTAGGTACCCTTCTAAATGAGCATCTCTTGAAATCAGCAGCAACTGTTAAGACAGTCTCAATCAAATCTTATTGTGTCTAAAGACATGACACTTCTCAGTGATAATGACAAGTAAATGAATGCTCGGCAATCAGCAATCTGTTTGCATTAGCAGTGACTTGGTAGGGCTGATGGATTTAAGATGTTTTAAAGTTTCAGAAATGAAAGTGTGCAGCTTGTTTTCTATCCTTTGCTATATTTGGAGGGTTGGGGAGCAGTGAGGGAGGGTTGAAGGTCTTAGACAAAGATGATTGTACTATCATCACTACATGGATAAAAATCTGTATTTTGTAATTCAGTAAAATGCTTGAAAATTGTATTCAACTTTGTTCAACAGCGTGAGTCCACTGAAAACAAGCTCTCTTTGACTGGAGTGCGTTAGACACAAGCAGTGTCCCATTAGGTTGAGTAAACATAAGTTTTGACCTTTCAAAGAAGAGGAAAAAAATATGGAGATGTGATTGTTTTGCACAGAGTTGACAATAAAGCTGAAAAGTGTGGACAAGGCCTCGAGGTGACTGGTTGCCACGCCACTTAGTGGCCCCTGGGCTGATCTACCCGGTCACGGCTCTTCTCTGTCCTGGCCCAGCAGTGGTGGAATGAACTTCCCACTGATGTCAGGACAGCTGAGTCGCTGCCCAGCTTTCACCGCAGGCTGAAAACCCACCTCTTCAAGAAACACTACCCTGGCCCTTCCTCTTACAGAAACACTACCCTGACCCTTCCTCTTACAGAAACACTACCCTGACCCTTCCTCTTCAAGAAACACTACCCTGGCCCTTCCTCTTCAAGAAACACTACCCTGGCCCTTCCTCTTACAGAAACACTACCCTGACCCTTCCTCTTCAAGAAACACTACCCTGACCCTTCCTCTTCAAGAAACACTACCCTGACCCTTCCTCTTCAAGATACACTACCCTGACCCTTCCTCTTCAAGAAACACTACCCTGACTCTTCCTCTTCAAGAAACACTACCCTGACCCTTCCTCTTCAAGAAACACTACCCTGACCCTTCCTCTTCAAGACACACTACCCTGACCCTTCCTCTTCAAGAAACACTACCCTGACTCTTCCTCTTCAAGAAACACTACCCTGACCCTTCCTCTTCAAGAAACACTACCCTGGCCCTTCCTCTTCAAGAAACACTACCCTGGCCCTTCCTCTTACAGAAACACTACCCTGACCCTTCCTCTTCAAGAAACACTACCCTGACCCTTCCTCTTCAAGAAACACTACCCTGACCCTTCCTCTTCAAGATACACTACCCTGACCCTTCCTCTTCAAGAAACACTACCCTGACCCTTCCTCTTCAAGAAACACTACCCTGACCCTTCCTCTTACAGAAACACTACCCTGACCCTTCCTCTTCAAGAAACACTACCCTGGCCCTTCCTCTTACAGAAACACTACCCTGACCCTTCCTCTTACGAAACACTACCCTGACCCTTCCTCTTACAGAAACACTACCCTGACCCTTCCTCTTCAAGAAACACTACCCTGGCCCTTCCTCTTACAGAAACACTACCCTGACCCTTCCTCTTACAAGAAACACTACCCTGGCCCTTCCTCTTCAAGAAACACTACCCTGACCCTTCCTCTTACAGAAACACTACCCTGACCCTTCCTCTTCAAGAAACACTACCCTGACCCTTCCTCTTCAAGAAACACTACCCTGACCCTTCCTCTTCAAGAAACACTACCCTGACCCTTCCTCTTCAAGAAACACTACCCTGACCCTTCCTCTTCAAGAAACACTACCCTGACCCTTCCTCTTCAAGAAACACTACCCTGACCCTTCCTCTTCAAGAAACACTACCCTGACCCTTCCTCTTCAAGAAACACTATCCTCACCCTCTTAGCTCTTGTTTATTTGCGTCACTTATTTGTCTCATTTGTTTAAATAAAAAGTAGGTAGCTAATTTACTGCACTTCTGTTGGTTCTGCTCTTAGATGCTTGTTTAGGAAGGAAATGCATTTATGATTTCTAGTGACTAGTAGTTCTCTTGTCTGTCTATGTTGAATGTACTTATTGTAAGTCACTGTAGATAATAGCGTCTGCTAAATGACTGTAATGTAATGTAATTTAGCACCAATGCTGAGAACTGTCCTGCTCATATTTTTCTTTGCAGTTGTTTTGCTCATTTGTGCTGACAGAAGAGTTTTCTCGGGTGACAGGTGAGTAAACTGATAATTAGAATGAGAAAGTTTGAGGAGCGCAACATTTTTGTGGCAGTTTTTTTTAGTAACTCTAAATTGAGCTCTAATTGAGTTTTCGTGGCCTAAAGCCATAATGTTTTGCATTTTTAATTATTTCCATTGTTATTGTCTCGGAGAACTAACAGCTTCTGAAGAAGAAAAAATGGATTTTAAATGTACTGCAGTTAACGATGACTATTTGAAATCAATTAGAAATGGAATGAGAAGTTAAAAAAAAGAGGAAATTAAACAATGAGTCTTGTTTAGTTGGTATGAAGGAAATTGGACCAAATGGAACACAGATGGAGAAATTCACTTGGTGGAAATACAAGTGTAATTGTTGTGATTGTGCTTGTTGTGTGAAAACCTTGTAACTCCAATTTTGGTAATTTTCAAGTTTTCATCTACATGGTCCTGTATAGGTTGAGAAAATTCTCTGACCTCTTGAGCTTATGAAATCCTTTCCCTAACATAAAAAATCCATTGCCTTCAAGGTAAAAACAAGGCAGGTTTTCTTATGACATATGAGGTTTTCACCCAACAGCGACAATCATTTCTTGAGCATTTCTGGTGCACCTCGTACAAAAGAGGAGTCGTTTTCTAAAAATATGTGACATGAAGCAGAAGGCACTCCACAAGCAGTACAGTGCCTTGCGCCATCCAAAACAATGACACACATCCAGGTGCCCTGTACCATTGCATCAGTTGCCCTGACAAACACTTTGACTGTCAGCTTAATGGTATAAACATACAGTTGGCCCTGGTCCTGGACCTGACAAGCCCTGCTTGGCCCTGCTTTTGTGGCAGTTTAAAATATAAAAATAGGCCTTGTTAGCAGAGATGGGCAAAAATACATCAAAATGTACAGGTGAAACTGTTTGCTCATTGTATTCTCCATCCACATAAAACATAACTCAGTTGGCTTTAGCTTTAGTGAGCAGTATTTCTCTGGTGATATTAGTGTAGTTTCATCTTTTGGTAGATGGGCTTTTCAAGAAGTTTCATTATAGTACCGATCTGCTGGGTGGTGGTGGGGGGGGAGATCACACGTAATCTAAACGTGTGCATGCCACATCCATCAAGGGAGGTCATGTGATGTCAATGACTTAGCTAGATGCCATATCCATCCATATAGAGCAGAGGAAGTACTCCTATAGGAAATCTGAGTTTGAAAGTGCTTATTTTAATTTTCTAAAAAGTAATTTGAGTATTGTGAAATGCATAAATACTGCTCCTAAAATACCTTGATACAAATTACATTTAATTTGTTTTACTTTAATCAAGTACAAATTACAAAATAAAAAAAAGTAATTAAATATGTATTTCATATGCATTTAATTGACATACTGCCCATCTCTGCTTATTAGTATTGTTAGCATTCTTAATTGAAACCAATGGTTAGCATTAGCCGTAGTCGTTTTTGGGGCTGCTTAAGGACTAGAACTGAAAATTGCTCAAATCAACATATAGTGAAAAACAGGATAAATGGCATCTAAACTCATCCTCCCAGATAATAATGCAGCTGTGAGTTGCTAGCAGTGCTAAGACCTCTGCTCTCTGTCTCCGACTCTCTGTCAGCCTCTTAGATGAATGCTCTCTGCTTTCTGGAGCTGACTTTGTTGTTTTCCCAGGCAGCCATGTGCAACTAGGCTAATGAGTACATTTAGCTGGAAAATGCTGAGGTAACACTTTCACCACACTGTGTGTGTGTGTGTGTGTGTGTGTGTGTGTATGAGTGTGCACGTGCACGCACCCATGGATTTGAGTATGTGCGTGTGTGTATCATCTGTTTATTAAGGTCACAGAGATTGAAGTTTGAGCTGAAAAAACTAATTAGAGACTCATCCTGCTCCTTGCATCACACCTCTACTCACTCCCCCTTCCTCCTCCCTCCCTCTGTCTCTCTAACAGTGGCGGCTGGTGCATTTTTCTCCAGGGGGGGTTATACCAAAAATCTATCTAAGGTATCTAAGGTATCATTAGTGTATTTAAATGAATGAAAAAGCCTTTGTATTTGCTGAGCTGAATGAACATTTGTTGTAATGAAACGTGCTTAGTTAAGGTAAGTTAAGGTACTTACATTAGTGCAAATTCTTTATAATAATTATCTTTTATACTACAATATGTAATGGCGAAAGACTAAAGTAAGCGAAAAGTATGGCAGAAAATTATGACAGTACACAGTAAGATTTTTAAACCTGGCCTCTATATCCACAAAATCGCCTATTATACTGCAAAGGCTGCAATAGGTCCAAAAAGTTTCGGAATTGCTCCGGTAGATCGGCTCAGCTGACAATCACTAAACGGGCTCAATGGCTGCAACGTAATCTGTAGGGGCAAGTGCGCACGGTCAAAGTTCGTCCACTAAAAGTGCTTGATTTTGCCACTGACAGGCTCAGATTGTTATTCGTGTGTCTGACAACATTACTGAAAGGATCGCTGCAGAAATAGACCTTTTTTTAACCAGAAAACTAAAGTCTAGCTCAAGGAGAAGTCCCGCTCTGAAATGGACGGTAGACAAAGGTAGTCTATGAAAGCGAGAGGGTTCACTTCTTGCAGGAAGAGGACGGTAGAGACCTGACAAAGGTATTCTATGAAAGCCGCATGAAGTCTTCCTCAACATTTTGTTGGCACAGTTCGGAAATGCGCAAAATCGAACAATTGTTGTTTTTTATCTTTGGGAAAAACAAATACTCTAAACTACGCTTTCTGTAGTCCAACACACGTCTCCAACGCTGATTTACGTTTCCACTATCCTCTTCCTGCAACAAGTCAACCCTCTTGCTTTCATAGACCACCTTTGTCACATTTCCACATCCTCTTCCTGCAACAATTCTCGCGAGATTTGAGAGTTGAGTTGCTGCAAATAAAACGGCCCTGCTGGCCAGTTAACTCTGCCTCCTGCCTGTGTCTCTGTCTGTCACTGTACCGTAGCAAGTTGCTATAAATATAAAAGAAACAAACTTTTTTCAACTCATTTTCCTTCATGAAGTCATTAATGTACATGTACAGCCTACAAAAAGTTGGGAGAGTAGGTTTCTCTGATTAACTTCAGTTGTTTGCAGCTTTTTCCCGGTGCCCCTAGATTCTATATGTAGATTGACTGAAACAGTAGGTGGCCAAGCCTACTCGTTATTGACAGAGTTCTTTTTTGTTTCTATAAATATTATTAAAAAAACTAAAAACATTATTACTGAATCCTCTTTGTATCTATATTGTACCGGTAATTGAATATCAGAGATAGGTAACAAATACTCATGATAAATAATAAATACAGAACAGAAAAATATAACAGGCTATTATTAATAATAAAGTTTGATTGTAGCCCACAAGATTTTACTGGTATTCAGAGAAACCTGAAAGATTTGTGACTTGATTAAGAATGCATACCAAGTTTCCTTTGTATATATTTTATATCACTTTGGTGAGAGACAGAGAGCGAGAGCGAGAGCGAGAGAGACCATAAACATGGCAGTTAGATGGAAGGCACACACACACACACAAGCCAAAAGTGTCATTATTCTATGAACTGATGAACGGTACACCTCTGTTAGATCAGCTGAACTACCTGAGCATTTTTCAAAGACAAAGTCAATAGTTTTTCATCATCATAGACAATCATGCATGTAAATTAACTTAATCACTTTCCCAATAAGACAAAGGAGACTAGTTTTGACTTTTTATAATGCTGATTTATTCATCAGGGCAGTGTGCAATATCAAGCTAATTTGACATTTTCCAAACCAATTGTAGCTGTGAAAAAAAATCACTTCATCTAAAGTGATTCATGTAAACATGAGACTAGCATGCTGGTTAGGTTATTGTTCTCACAAATGCCACACGCCATCCATTCGGGTCACTCTGTTGGACCTGGTAGAGGAGGAGATTCAGATTCAGATTTTATTTGCCATGACAAAATGTAGATATTACTATGATTATTATTACTATAATTATCTCTCTGACTCTGGTGAGAAGAGAATTTGTGAGAGCCTAACAGATCACCAGGCTGCAGCTTAGCTTAGTTAGACTAATATCCTTTCTAGCAAAATCTATGGATATCCTAGAACTGCTGATATTAATAGTAATAATTTGTCTGAAATATTTACCCCATCTTGAAACCGATCATCAACGGCGCCCTCCTCGTACAATTCTGGAGTCGAAAAAACACAAAAAAGTGTGAAATTAGATTTAGATTTTTGGAGTTTATTTTCTCATTTAGACTACAGTTTGTGTTCAGCGATTGTCTTTGGCAGTGTAATATTTTGGTGTTCATTCACTGGGTGTTGAGGAGTCTGAATCAACACTACCCCCGGTGCCCATTCAGCTGTTTTTGTCGTGCCCAGCAGTCTTCACGTAGACTTCATCGCGAGGCAGGTAAAACTGGTATTTTACTTCTCAAACTATGTCATGCTGTTAGGGATTTTCTGTGTAATATATTTGTATATTTTTGATTGGACAAACTTGCTATCTAGCTGCTTAAGTTAATGTTTGCTCCATACTTGTTGAATGTGCTGAATATAACGTTAACTCGATGGCTTCGCGCATTTTCCTCCATGAGGACGCGACACAGGATTTGCATTGAACGAATATCGACAGGGTAATGCCTCGGTAATTTTCCTACTAGTTTGGTTAAGATAACAGCCTTGCCAGCAATGCGACTCTGTCTCCAGTGTTGGAGAGACTATTATTCAAGTAAATGCGGAGACACGGCCGCCTCAGTTGCTAAACCTAGCCTAGCTAACAAGCTAACAGTCGAGCTGGATAATGTAGGCAAAATAGAATATCGGACTGTTGAGGTCTGCAAGGTCTGCAGGCTTTCATTCTAACTAAAGACTGCATCAGGTGATTTCACTGATGAACACCTCTTAACTTCCAGAGGTTAAGAGGAACTTGCCAGTGAAATCACCGGGTGAGAAACGTTGGAATAAAAGTGTACCATTTGTTGGCCCTCCAGGGCACCCCAGCATATATGGTAGTTTTGTGGTGGTTGGTTTTATTGTATGTGCCCTGTATCCTGATGTTGTTATTTGTGGTCCTCAGATTTTACTGTCCTGCAGCAAGATGGTGATGGACCTTCCTCCCCAAGTCTAACATATGCATTGTCCATCTCCCCTGACGTCTTCCCCTCACACACAGGCACACACAAGTTAAAAAGGCCTTAATGTGAATGTAATGCCAAACATTTATATGTACACAACATGAATTAAAGAGTAGCTTCACCTACAGCACATATAGAGTGTGTCTCCACTGTTCAGCTTTAAATTACTATTTTTCTCATATTTGGATTGTATGATCCATCCGTCTGTACTAGTATGTTTTATTATTTGCATTTATTTTTGTATTTATTAATTTATGACCATATTTATTTATACCAACAGGCTGAACAAACTTATCAGGAAGGCTGGCTCTGTTGTGGGCATTAACCTGGACACCCTGGAGGAGGTGGCAGAGAGAAGGATGCTGGCCAACTGTGTGTTGTGTATGAATGTATGAGTGTATGTTCAGTTGTGATTTACCCACCAGGACAAGAGGAACCAGGATCAGCCATGAAGACGACTAGCAGCAACACAGCGAAGGCCACGACACACCTCATCTTGAAACCAAGAACCAAACACATCACAATGACATTTAGACTCAGATGTTGCTGGCCACTAAAATGTGACCACAGCAACGTGACAATGTGATAAGACAATAATTTTGTATTTTTGTTTATTTCATTCAGTCATCAAACAATGTAATACAGACAAATCACAATATACATACATTCAACACACATCCCAAGGACTTTGTCTTCTTTGTGTTAGTAAAATGATGATGAAATGTTTTCTTACCTTTGCAGTGATTGAGAGTCAAGACTTGAAACTATTGTCAAAGTCGGCAAAGGGAGAGATCTACAGGTGATGTGTATCTCTGTGTCTTTATATAGGAAAGGCTGGCGTGTTTTATGGGTGTCTCCTTTCGGTTACACTTTCTCAATATCTCTAGTATTTTGCAATATTGCATAACTGCTGGACATACATTGTCATTGCATTTCATAATGTGTTATGCGGACAAACAACGTTGATCTAATCTCAACCAGGAGCGCTAATTGACTGGACTTCCTCAAATTCAAGAAGTAAGTGAGGGATTAGACTCAACATAATTCCATTTTTCATGAATAAAAAACAGAACAAAAGGCCTTAAAGTCACATGTTATTCACTCAGTTTATTCATTTTATTATTGTTTGCAGTTTATTTGATATCAAAGGGGAGATTATCAAACTATTAGAAATTATTAGACAAAATCCAACTGCTTTTCACACAAATACAAGTGAGAAACAGAAAATATGATACCAACTTTTCATGTATTAACAAAGACCAAACCTCATTATTAATGAATCCATAAACATTTATCAGTGGCTGTCCAGTGAGCTGGAAGTGAGCGGAAGCCAGGTCCAGCCCTCAGGATGTTTTCTGCTACCTTTTTTTCACTATTATTTCCTGTTAGCCTATACCTTGGGCCATCACAAGTTGATAACGAGCACCCCCAACTCGGGGCCGTTTGGTCTCGGGGGGCCAAAAAAACCTTTTTTGGAACATGTTTCTGGCGAAATGATGTAAATGCAAATAATAAGGTACTACAATTGCATAAATTGTAACGGTTTACTAGTCAGACCCAAACACAAACTCGGACTCAGAGGTAAAATCAACAAAGAGAGTTTATTGGAGGGACAGCCGGAGAGTAGGGTAGGTGCGGGGAGAAGCAGTGAGACAGGCAGAGGACACGGCAGGCAAGGCAGGCAGGTGATGGACGAACAGGTAGACAGGCAAGGCAGGCAGGTGGTGGACGAACAGGTAGACAGGTTGGCAGGTAGGTAGACAGGGAATGCGCAGGATGGCTGGAGATGATAGGGATCCTGGGCAGAGGGAGAGCAGGGTTAACTGACAGGTAATCAACAGGTAAGCTTTGAATGCAGAATTCAAGTTTCCGGGAACGAGATGTACCTAACTGATTAATAGAATGGATTAAGTGAACCAACGGCGTTTTCAACAAATACCAAGCCCACCAACGAAAATGTCATACACAGACATTCATTATAACAAAGACCAACCGATTAGTGAATGAATCCATAAAATTATCAGTGGGTTCCTAAAAGTGGAAATTAGAAAATAAGTCTGGGGCTGTGCCATGTATTAAATACCTCCGATGTTTTCGCTAAAAACAAATTGATTTTCTCATAATTCTCGCAAATATTATTCCCAGCACTTGGGCCATATCACAGTTGTAATCGAGCACCAAACTTCCGAGGTGTTTCTTCTCAGGTGCCAAAAACACCTTTTTTGGAGAAACATGTTTCTGGCGAAATGAAAAAATGCAAATTAATAAGGTATACAATTGCATAAATTTAGTAAGTTTTACGATAGCTATCAGAACCCAAACAAACTCAGACTCAAGGTCAAAATAAACAAGAGAAGTTTATTGGAGGAGCCGGAACAGCAATAAGGACTGGTTGAATCAATGATCTGGCAATGAATGACTGGAAAACCGGGGAAGATATAGTGGAGGTCTGATGAGTTGATGGGGATCAAGTGTGAAGCCAGGAACCGGGAGGATGATTAGGTAGCCACGCCCACCACATGTACACACACACAGACAGGGACAGACAGAGACACATAGTGAACACAGGGGGCACGGCTGAGACCGTGACATAGTCATAAGTATGAAATAATTTGGCAGGGAGTATCCTGAAACAAAGGGGAAATTCAGCCAAGACATCAACAAGGGCTTTGGGGATGATGTCACCCTCAAACCATAGTGGTTCTAGCTTGCCATTTTCAAAGTTGACATGAAGTCCATGGTCCTGTCCTGTCCTGATACTCCTGGGCCTGTCTGCAGCGTTTGACACAGTCAACCACCAGATCCTCCTCTCCACCCATTAGGGGATGGGTGTCTCAGGTTCTGCACTCTCCATGTTTGCATCCTACCTGATTGATCGCTCCTGCAGGTGACGCTGAGAGGGTCTGTGTCAGAACCACGCAGGCTCACTAGGCTTCCCTCCTGGGGAAGGGCTGTCCGCACCGAGACCTGGCCATCACCATTGATAATGCTGTGGTGACATCAACTCGGACTGCGAGGAATATGGGTGTGACCCTGGATGACCAAGTAGTGTTCTCGGCAAACATTGCATCAGTGACACACTCCTGCAGATTCATCCTCTACAATATCAGGAGGATTCGCCCCTTCCTCACTGACAAGGCAGCGCAGGTGCTCATCCAGGCTCTTGTCATCTCCTGCCTGGACTCTCTGCCATCAGACCTCTGGAGCTTGTTCAGAAAGCTGCAGCTCGCCTGGTGTTCGACCGCCCCAAGTTCTCCCATACAACTACCCTTCTCCGTTCTCTACACTGGCTCCCTGTAGCAGCTTGCATCCAGTTCAAGACCCTGGTGCTAGCCTATAGGAAAGGAACAGCTCCTTCTTACCTCCAGGCTATGGTCAAGCCTTACACCCCCGCCCGACTACGTCGCTCTGCTGCCTCGAGGCAACTGGTTGCCCCGTCGCTCAGAGGCCCCTGCGGCCGATCTACACGGTCACAGCTTTTCTCTGTTCTGGCCCCGCAGTGGTGGAATGAACCCCACTGATGTCAGGACAGCTGAGTCGCTGCCCATCTTTCGCCGCAGGCTGAAAACCCACCTCTTCAAGAAACACTACCCTGACCCCTCTTAGCCTTGCCTATTTGTCGTCAATTATTTGTCTGAGCTCTTGTTTATTGGCTCTTGTTTATTTGATACACTTATTTGTCTTAGCTCTTGTTTATATGATTCACTTATTTGTCTTAGCTCTTGTTTATGTGATTTTCTTATTTGTCTCATTTGTTTAAGAAAAAGTAGGTAGGTAACTTATTGCACTCTTACTTTACCACTAGTTATGCTCTTAGTTGTTTGTTTAGGAAGGAAATGCACTTACGATTTCTGGTGACTAGTAGTTTTCTTGCCTACCTATGTTGAATGCACTTATTGTAAGTCACTTTGGATAAAAGGGTCTGCTAAATGACTGTAATGTAATGACTGTAATGTCAAGAGGGCATGGGATTTCTGGTAAGTGTTCATGAGCCCTTTTCCAGATGTATACTTGGAAGTTGACTCTTTTCATGTGCTACAAGAGGACCCTCTTGCAAGGTGGAAAGGTTGAAAGATCAATGGAGAGACCTGGGGCCTCATTTATAAATGTTGCTGCGCACAAAAAAGTGGCGTTAAGGGGCGTTAAGGGGCGTGAAATGTGCGTACGCATATTTTACCGCAAACGTCCGGATTTATAGAAAAATTCTATGTGGTAAAATGTGCGCACATCTACGCATCCTTTCACCCATGCGTAGAGCTTACCGCAAAGTTTTTCAGACACGGGAATCAGCGACGCCCGATGTAAAGATCACAAAATAAAGCTCAGTCCTCTTAAAAACATAGTTTTATAAGTGTGCTTTCACATGGTTTGTGTTCTGTTGTATCTGTTAAGTCACTACTTAAAACCTATTTTTATAAAAGGCATTCTCTTAACTCTTATTTTATTCATTATTTTACCGGGCGGCGCCAGTATGAAGTGAAATAAAACTTATTGATCTAACCATGCAACAGCCTCAGAAAGGCTAAATAACAGCAACATAATGCTACTGTTCAAAATCAAAGAATACATTTATTAATCAGAGACTCACATAAGAACGGAGCACTGAGAGAATTTATGAACGATAATGATTCTGTCAAAATCAGCAGGGGGAGGAGTAGAAACAGCAGTTTGCGGCTTGCCTCTCTCTCTCTCTCCCTCTAACCTCTCTCTCTCTCTATCTCTCTCTCTCCCCAACGGGGGAAATGGAATTAGGGCTGTAAATTGTATTTACCACCATGAAAAGCAAGCAGGCTGAGAAACCGAACTAAGCGACGTGTCTGTCTGTCTATCAATCTCCTCCGCTCCGTTTCAGTGGGCTACTATGGACGCCCCAACATACACCAATGGAAATATTTGTCTATAGATACATAAAGCTTAAACAGAGGGGGCAAAAATACAACTAAGGGGCTAAGCATATTTTACTCTTTCATATGTAGCTCCTAATGCTCAATGTTGTGTAACTTTTAAACTGTTATTAAATTGTTTTTATCATTTTGTTCATCATCAGTTTGTCTCCCATTTTTTATTTTGTCTTCTAAAGCACTTTGTAACTTTGTTTTGAAAAGTGCTATATAACAAAAGTTTATTTCTGTTATTATTAAGGTGTGCCGGATTATTAGAGCTTGAGCGGTTCTCCACAATGTGGCCCAGATCCTCTACTGAGCCCCCAACAGTAGCTACACCTTTACGGCGCTCAACCTCAGTGATGAGCGCCTCGATCTCGCACTCCGCAAATTTCGGATTTCTTGCAGCTGGCGTCTCTCAGTCTTTCCCTCATTGATAGTCAACAAAGGCTCCTTAACAACGTCGGCATATTCATGACCTATTTAGCATTGCCCATTTATGGTTGATTGTGGGACGACACTATGAGGAGTAGTGGGAGGACACTGGGAGGAGTACACGGCCGCACAATTCACCGCAGGTGGGTATTTATAAAGAGAAAACTGCGTACAGGTGTGTACCGCACGGTTTTATAAATCTGAATTTTGTCTTGCGTTAGTGGATTCTGAGGTTTGGGCGGACGCAATGTTCTACGCAATGTTCTACGCAATGTTCTACGCAATGTTCTACGCAAAGTTTTATAAATGAGGCCCCTGGTCGAAGCTCAAGGCTTGAGCCACAAATTTTCTTGACCTAAATCTCTCTTGCCTCATCAACTTGCTTGACCAAAGCCATAGAGGCAACAGGTGAACTCTTCAGCACCACTGAGCACAAGCTCATCAAGCTCCCAGGAGTTCCCCACTGCAGCAAAGATCTGCATGAATTCTGATTCAGGAACTTGATCGGTCGCACCTTTCCTTTGCCTTTGAATGTTGAACTGCAGTCGGCACCAATGAAGGCATGCAAGGTCAGCAGAGCTGAAATGTGTTCTTGTGAATCATTTTCAGCCAGCTGGTTGATATTGATCAGCTGATCTACCATGTCAAAGATGATGTTAACTGTGAATGATTTGGTGTAATAGAGGAGAATGAATAAAATGTCTTTTGCTCTGACTCTGTTTTGATGTGAGGAATTTTGGTTTGGATATACTTGATGTAGATGATCAGCCTCACATCAGTTTCTTTGTGGTTTGAACAGATCTCAGGTAGAAGTTCTTTTGACATCACTCCAGCATGAGATTCTATCTTGAAAGCTTGACCAGTCTCTATGAAGATGACAGGCCTTCGGAGGATCTCTTCCATTATATCTGGAGAGCTCCAGTGTTTGAAAAGTAAATGAATAAGTGATTTCTTGTTTTCATCACTTGTGAGGAAAGCTTTCCAATCTGCAGGTCGATGAACTTTCAGACCATTAACTATAAACCGTTCACCACAACCTCTACGATGCCTCTCAGCTGATTTTGGTGAATAAAGACATTCAACATAAGTGTTCCCATCTTGAATGAGACCACATTTGCTAGGAGAAGGGAGCTGCACATTCTCAGCATCTATGATCATGTAGTTCATCCCTTGTGCTTTGTTGGTTTTTGCAAAGAAACCATCAATTGTTGAGATGGACTATGGCGTCACAGTCAGGGGATAGCACATCAGGTCAGAGATGCTGATTTGTGACCTTAGTAGCTGTGATTTGATGAAGATCTGAAAGATAAATCCACTTGTGGCCTTATACTCGATCACTTTCTGGTTTGATGCCACAAGCTTCCTTTTAGGTGTGGTGGAAGACATTGTCTTGAATTTGTTCCTCTTGATAGGTTCGAAAAAATGACTTTTTTGTAAGAAGTTGATCAGCTATGCCAGAAGAGGTGTGCTATGATGTGCTGAAGGCTCTGAAAAATGGCCAAACTCAAAAAGAAGAGTTCATCCGTGATCAACTTTTCAGCTCTGCTGGCCTTGCATGCCTTCACTGGTACTGACTGCAGTTCAGCATTCAAAGGTAAAGGAAAGGTGCGACCGATCAAGTTCCTGAATCAGAATTCAAAGTTCATGCAGATCTTTGCTGCAGTGGGGAACTCTTGGGAACTTGATGAGCTTGTGCTCACTGGTGCTGAAGAGTTCACCTGTCGCCTCTATGGCTTTGGTCCTCGAGTCAAGCAAGTTGATGAGGCAAGACAGATTAAGGTCAAGAAAATTTGTGTCTCAAGCCTCGAGCTTCGATTAGGTCTCCATTGATTTTCAACCTTTCCAACTTGCAAGGGTCCTCTTGGAACACATGAAGAGTCAACTTCCAAGTATGCATCTGGAAAAGGGCTCATGAACACTTCCTAGAAATCCCATCCCCTCTTGACCATGGGTTTCATGTCAACTTTAAAAATGGCAAGCTAGAACCACTATGGTTTGAGGGTGACGTCATCCCCAAAGCACTTGTTGATGTCTTGGCTGAAGAGGGGACAGATGAGGATGAACTAGTTGATGAAATCCATACAAATATGGCTGATGATGAGGAAGAGGATGAAAATTATGCATATGATGATGATTTGATGATTTTGATGATGACCTGTTAAAATCCACCTGATTGGCGGTACACCGGATCAGAGTTAAGGTTTGGGGACGCCACTGACACCACAAACTAAAAACTCACCAGCTCCCATGAAGTTTGGCCCACAGGTCTAACATTTTACACAGATGTAGTTGACATGATGTAAAAGGTATATGGTTATTTTCATAGTTGTAACATTGAGCATGGCCTCGTTAATGCTACTCAAATATAACTTATTGAAAAAATGTTTCCTTCATGTTTGAGCTGATGTAGTGTAGGTTGTGTTTCAGCTCCACATTTTCAAATGAGTCCTCATACATGCATTTTGGCCTTACAGTTCTTCTGTTACAAGCTTTCTTATTTGGGTATGCCAATGACAAAACAAAAAAAAAGAAGGTGATTTTAAAGGGGTTAAACGGTGGACACCAGGGACATTGATGCTCCCTTGTCTTTGGCTTTTTCTGTTGTTGATTCTCCCTTTGGCTGTATTTAGAGTGTTTATCTAGGTCTGTTGTTAAATGTTAAGTACTTAGGTGCACATTGATTTGCAATATTCACAATTATTGATGGTTGGCTTCTTGATCACATGGTAGTCATGCTAGTCTGTATTGTGACTGTACACTACTTGAGTGTATTGGTTTGGACAAGCTATCTGTGCATATAGAACAACAATAATTTGAATGCCATTTAAAAGCATTGTTTTCCTACTGTAGTATTCACTTTTCATGTTCTTCACTTCAGATAGCAGTAGTAGCAGTATGAACATATTGTTAGATGCAAGAAATATGTTTACCCCCATCTGGAAGGCTAGTGACTGAAAATTCTGTTTTCTCTGATTTGAGGTACAGTGAAGAATTTCAGCCACAGCAAGTGTAATTTACAAGATAGAAAGGTCATATTGGGCTCAAATTGAAGCTTATGAACTTGGGAAGTTTTCTATATACAAGTGAGGCAGTGATATTCACCATAAAGTGCTGGGAAATAATCTTTTTTGCTGAGAATTTGTCAAGCGGACAGTCATTTTTTTGTCTTTTTGGGGATGTTATGGGTGATATTAAAAAATAGAATGGCAGCAAGACCCAGAATCTTATTTTGCTACTTTCCCCTTTGTTTCAGGATACTCCCTGCCAAATTTCATAGTTATATGACTATTTATGCAATTGTAGTACCTTATTATTTGCATTTATATAATTTCGCCAGAAACATGTCCCAAAAAAGGTTTTTTTGGCCCCATGAGACCAAACGGCCCCGAGTTGGGGGTGCTTGTTATCAACTTGTGATGGCCCAAGGTATAGGCTAACAGGAAATAATAGTGAAAAAAAGGTAGCAGAAAATATACTGAGGACTGGACCAGGCTCCCGGCGTACTATGTGTCTAAACAGAGAGCGAGAGAGACGAGCAAGCACACACACAAGCAGACAGAGAGATAACATACATTTTTTGTTTTTATTTCACACTTGCTTTAGCAATATGAACATATGTTTCCCATGCCCCTTTGAAGAGAGAGAGAGAGAGAATCTCCAAACTCCTGCTCGCGCGACCGTGGCTACAAAACGTTGGGAGAGTAGGTTTCTCTGATTAACTTCAGTTGTTCACAGCTTTTTCCCGGTGCCCCTAGATTCTCTATGTAGATTGACTGAAACAGTAGGTGGCCAAGCCTACTCGTTATTGACAGAGTTCTTTTTTGTTTCTATAAATATTATTTAAAAAACGAAACACATTATTACTGAATCCTCTTTGTATGTATATTGTACTGGTAATTGAATATCAGAGATAGGTAACAAATACTCATGATAAATAATAAATACAGAACAGAAAAATATAACAGGCTATTATTAATAATAAAGCTTGATTGTAGATTTTACTGGCATTCAGAGAAACCTGAAAGATTTGTGACTTGACTTGGCAGGGACTATGATAGAATTTTTATCTGTCATATATCTTCTCTACTTGTATTGATTAAGAATGCATACCAAGTTTCCTTTGTCTGTATTTTATGTCACTTTGGTGAGAGACAGAGAGAGAGAGAGAGAGAGAGAGAGACCATAAACATGGCAGTTAGATGGAAGGCACACACACACGCACAAGCCAAAAGTATCATTATTCTATGAACTGATGAACGGTACACCTCTGTTAGATCAGCTGAACTACCTGAGCATTTTTCAAAGACAAAGTCAATAGTTTTTCATCATCATAGACAATCATGCATGTAAATTACCTTATTCACTTTCCCAATAAGACAAAGGAGACTAGTTTTGACTTTTTATAATGCTAATTTATTCATCAGGGCAGTGTGCAATATCAAGCTAATTTGACATTTTCCAAACCAATTGTAGCTGTGAAAAAAATCACTTCATCTAAAATGATTCATGCAAACATGAGACTAGCATGCTGGTTAGTCCATTTCTTTCTCACATTGGAGAGCAAGAAGCTTCATTATCAAAGCATAGCTTCAGACTGGCCCCTTCACATGAAGCCTGGAAGATCTAGTCTAACGGGGATTTTGACAAATGCCATCGTTTCGGGTCCCTCCGTTGGACCTGGTAGAGGAGGAGATTCAGATTCCAATTTTATTTGCCATGACAAAATGTATATATTACTTTAAAGAGCCCATCCCACCATATGATAATAACAGCACACATAATAACAACAACAATTATTATTATTATTATTATTATTATTATTATTATCTCTCTGACTCTGGTGAGAAGAGAATTTGTGAGAGCCTAACAGATCACCAGGCTGCAGCTTGGCCTAGTTAGACCAATATCCTGTCTAGCTAAATCTATGGATATCCTAGAACTGCTGATATTAATAGTAATAATTTGTCTGAAATCTTTACCCAATCTTGAAACCAATTATGAACGGGGCCCTCCAAGGAAATATGAATGGGGCCAGCTTCGCCATTTGTGTTAGAACTGTTGTTGCCACCGCCGCCAAAGCTAATATCACCTTCTAAATCTACAAAAAAAAAGACAATATGAAATAATTAATTAATAAATGAATCAAGATCTCATTGTATTTACTATATGTTGTTAAAGAGTTGGTTTGGCTCGCAATGCAGTGTGCTTGATATCAACCACGAGACAAACCACATAGCCTAATGCAGTAGTTTTTATGTCAGGCCCCCCTTTAACATTATAAAAAATTCCGGGCCCCCCATCATGAATTGATACTCTTTCTGTGAATGCTAATCATTAATACTGGTAATTGATGATGTTGAATAAACCCTTTATTTAAAAAACATGAACTGCATGAATTGCTTTCACCTTTATGAACTGAACTTGACGATGAACATGAACTGCTTTCAACTTTGTAATTATGTTGTTCCTTTACTTTCTGTATGTTTTTTGAGATGTAAAAAACGCCCCCAAAAAACAGTCAGTTTACTTCTCCATCTTCTACGTAATATAACTCAAATAATTACATTTTTCTGTTTCAGACTGGGGGGATGGGGGGGGGGGTGAGGCGTTGAATCAGTGGACTGACACTCCCTGGATCCAGCACCGCTGTAGCCAATTAATTGGCAGGGCTCTATTTTTGTGAATCAAGGTGCAGGTGCAAGTGGGCGTGTCCAGTCTATTTTGGTGACCAGAGGTGTGTCAATGTCAAACATTTATATGTACACAACATGAATTAAAGAGTAGCTTCACCTACAGCACATATAGAGTGTGTCTCCACTGTTCAGCTTTAAATTACTATTTTTCTCATATTTGGATTGTATGATCCATCCGTCTGTACTAGTATGTTTTATTATTTGCATTTATTTTTGTATTTATTAATTTATGACCATATTTATTTATACCAACAGGCTGAACAAACTTATCAGGAAGGCTGGCTCTGTTGTGGGCATTAACCTGGACACCCTGGAGGAGGTGGCAGAGAGAAGGATGCTGGCCAACTGTGTGTTGTGTATGAATGTATGAGTGTATGTTCAGTTGTGATTTACCCACCAGGACAAGAGGAACCAGGATCAGCCATGAAGACGACTAGCAGCAACACAGCGAAGGCCACGACACACCTCATCTTGAAACCAAGAACCAAACACATCACAATGACATTTAGACTCAGATGTTGCTGGCCACTAAAATGTGACCACAGCAACGTGACAATGTGACAAGACAATAATTTTGTATTTTTGCTTATTTCATTCAGTCATCAAACAATGTAATACAGACAAATCACAATATACATACATTCAACACACATCCCAAGGACTTTGTCTTCTTTGTGTTAGTAAAATAATGATGAAATGTTTTCTTACCTTTCCAGTGATTGAGAGTCAAGAGTTGAAAGCTATTGTCAAAGTCGGCAAAGGGAGAGATCTACAGGTGATGTGTATCTCTGTGTCTTTATATAGGAAAGGCTGGCATGTTTTATGGCTGTCTCCTTTGGGTTACACTTTCTCAATATCTGTAGTATTTTGCAATATTGCATAACTGCTGGACATACATTGTCATTGCATTTCATAATGTGTTATGCGGACAAACAACGTTGATCTAATCTCAACCAGGAGTGCTGACTGACTGACTGGACTTCCTCAAATTCAAGATGTTAGTGAGGGATTAGACTCAAGATAATTCCATCTTTCATGAAAAAAACGGAACAAAAGGCCTTAAAGTCACGTTATTCACTCAGTTTATTCATTTTATTATTGTTTGCAGTTTATTTGATATCAAAGGGGAGATTATCAAACTATTAGAAATTATTAGACAGAATCCAACTGCTTTTCACACAAATACAAGTGAGAAACAGAAAATATGATACCAACTTTTCATGTATTAACAAAGACCAAACCTCATTATTAATGAATCCATAAACATTTATCAGTGGCTGTCCAGTGAGCTGGAAGTACTATGTGTCTAAACAGAGAGCGAGAGACGACAAGCAGACAGAGAGAAAGATTACATAAATTTTTTGTTTTTACTTCACACTTGCTTTAGCAATATAAACATATGTTTCCCATGCCCCTTTGAAGAGAGAGAGAGAGAGAGAGAGAGAGAGAGAGAGAGAGAGAGAGAGAGAGAGAATCGCTTGGTGACTGGCGCAGACCTACGTGTCAGGTGTGAACAACCTGAACAACCAAACTCCTGCTCGCGCGACCGTGGCCATTCGCGGCGTCCGGTGTGAACCCGGCGTAAGTCTGAGCCGACAGGGATGGAGAGAATCTGGTCAGCTGTGGATGTTTGCAGAGAGCGAGCTGAACCAGCACCAGCGGGAGCGGACCGTATCCAGAAGCGGCGACCGACCGAGGTCAGGGACGCAGGACGTAGCCGGCAGCCTGGAAGAGCTACCCAGTCAGGGTTGCAGCGGAAGGCTCCTGGACGCCTGGCGGGCTGGCCGGCTTTGGTGCTCCGTGGCTGGCCCATCAGGACAGAGGGAGGGGTACCAACAGAGGGAGACGGCGCCAAACTGCTGCAAATAAAACGGCCCTGCTGGCCAGTTAACTCTGCCTCCTGCCTGTGTCTCTGTCTGTCACAGACCCCGGTACCGTAGCAAGTTGCTATAAATATAAAAGAAACAAACTTTTTTCAACTCATTTTCCTTCATGAAGTCATTAATGTACATGTACAGCCTACAAAAAGTTGGGAGAGTAGGTTTCTCTGATTAACTTCAGTTCGCAGCTTTCTCCCGGTGCCCCTAGATTCTATATGTAGATTGACTGAAACAGTAGGTGGCCAAGCCTACTCGTTATTGACAGAGTTCGTTTTTGTTTCTATAAATATTATTTAAAAAACTACAAACATTATTACTGAATCCTCTTTGTATGTATATTGTACTGGTAATTGAATATCAGAGATAGGTAACAAATACTCATGATAAATAATAAATACAGAACAGAAAAATATAACAGGCTATTATTAATAATAAAGCTTGATTGTAGCCCACAAGATTTTACTGGCATTCAGAGAAACCTGAAAGATTTGTGACTTGACTTGGCAGGGACTATGATGGAATTTCTATCTGTCATATATCTTCTCTACTTGTATTGATTAAGAATGCATACCAAGTTTCCTTTGTCTGTATTTTATGTCACTTTGGTGAGAGACAGAGAGAGAGAGAGAGAGAGAGAGAGAGAGAGAGAGAGAGAGAGAGACCATAAACATGGCAGTTAGATGGAAGGCACACACACACACACAAGCCAAAAGTGTCATTATTCTATGAACTGATGAACGAGATCAGCTGAACTACCTGAGCATTTTTCAAAGACAAAGTCAATAGTTTTTCACCATCATAGACAATCATGCATGTAAATAAACTTATTCACTTTCCTAATAAGACAAAGGAGACTAGTTTTGACTTTTTATAATGCTGATTTATTCATCAGGGCAGTGTGCAATATCAAGCTAATTTGACATTTTCCAAACCAATTGTAGCTGTGAAAAAAATCACTTCATCTAAAGTGATTCATGTAAACATGAGACTAGCATGCTGGTTAGTCCATTTCTTTCTCACATTGGAGAGCAAGAAGCTATAGTATCTAAGGAGCCGTTCTTTTTTCTTTTTCATTTTCAAAGCATAGCTTCAGACTGGCCCCTTCATATGAAGCCTGGAAGATCTATTCTAACGGGGATTTTGACAAATGCCATCGTTTCGGGTCCCTCTGTTTGACCTGGTAGAGGAGGAGATTCAGATTCAGATTTTATTTGCCATGACAAAATGTACATATTACTTTAAAGAGCCCATCCCACCATATGATAATAACAACACACATAATAACAACAACAATTATTATTATTTTTTTTACTATTATTATCTCTCTGACTCTGGTGAGAAGAGAATTTGTGAGAGCCTAACAGATCACCAGGCTGCAGCTTAGCTTAGTTAGACTAATATCCTTTCTAGCAAAATCTATGGATATCCTAGAACTGCTGATATTAATAGTAATAATTTGTCTGAAATCTTTACCCAATCTTGAAACCAATCATTAATGGGGCCATAGCCGAAATGGTTAGAACCGTCGTTTCCACCGCCGGCAAGGTAAATATCGCTTTCTAAAAAAAAAAAAAGAAGACAATAGGAAATAATTAATTAATAAATGAATCAAGATATCATTGTATTTACTATATGTTGTTAAAGAGTTGGTTTGGCTCGCAATGCAGTGTGCTTGATATCAACCACAAGATAAACCACATAGCCTAGTGCAGTAGTTCTCAAACTTTATGTCAGGCCCCCCTTTAACATTGTAAAAAATTCCGGGCCCCCCATCATGAATTGATACTCTTTCTGTCAATGCTAATCATTAATATTGGTAATTAATGATGCTGAATAAACCCTTTATTTAAAAAACACGAACTGCATGAATTGCTTTCACCTTTATGAACTGAACTTGACCATGAACATGAACTGCTTTCAACTTTGTAACTGTTGTTCCTTTACTTTCTGTATGTTTTTTGAGATGTAAAAAACGCCCCAAAAAACAGTCAGTTTACTTCTCCATCTCCCCTGTCTGTCTCTATGTCTGTCTCTGTGTGGTTGTGTGTGTGTGTGTGTGTGTCGTGGGTGTGGCTTCCTCTCCTGGCCCTGCCTCTCCTCCACACCTGCCTTCTATCAAGCCATCAGCCCTGCAGTACTTAAACCCCGGCTCTTCAACCACCCTTCGCTAGATTGTTCTGCCCACTACAGTGGTAGTCGCTCTCGCAGCCTCCCTTGCTTGTTACTCTGAGTTATCTCTCTTCTGTGCCTTCAGGCTTGTCTAACTGTTCTTGTCTCTAGTGATCCCTTGTGTGCCTCCTTCCTCTGTCTCCCCACCGATACCCATCAGCCTTCCGGTCTCCCCTGTCCCTGCCTCACCTGCCTGCTCCAGCTCCAGCTCCAGTCTGCTCCCCCTACTCCTGCCTCGTCTGCTGCCCCAGTTCCATCCAGCCCAGCCACTGCACCCCCCACCTTCCCATCACCTGCTCCTTCTAAATAAATAATCTTTTCTTATATCCAGTTGTGGTCTGCGTTTGGGTCCAGATTAAACCTCATCCTGACAGGCTCATTTAAAGCCATTATGATTACATTTTTTGAATCAATTAGCCGACACATAAATTTGTACATGAAATTCCTCAGCACAGCATAAAAGGTGGGAACATTACTAGTCACAAACTAGTAAACTTGCACTCATCCATCTTGGGAGCTTAAGCAAGATTCAGAATGCATCATTAAATGCCACCTGAAGCTTTTTCATTTTTGCTTTACTATAACTGCACCACAGGTGAGTGGAGTACAGTAAAAGAGCTGTTTTAACATCATCTGTACACATATGAAATTTGCATGCCAACATATTGGCTTGTGCATAGTTTGCAAAACTGGCGCTGCACATCGTCGTCATCACATAAATCATTCCTGATATGTAAGGATTTTAAAATTGATTTTGTATTCTACCGATAACCAATTTATTTTTAACCAACAGATTTATTTTAGATTATTTTAAATTTGCCAGTATTTAGCCCTTGATTGGTTTGCTTCTTATTTATCAAATAGAAAATGTTCTGTCTCTATTGGAGATCATGGGCCCAGCGATCAATTCCGGGGCCTATTAGGTTTTCTACATATATGCTTCCCCTGGCAAATCATAAAAATACCGGAATTCCCCTTTAAGGAGTTAAGCATAGAGAGTAAACTGGGAACAATGGCAACAAAGACCTCTTTAAATAGGGTTGGGGGTAAAAAGTCCATGGGACTGGATGACAATGGCATGTTGGATACAGTGTCAATTACATCCTGAATGGAGATGTGGCAAAACTGACTCAGCAAGACAGGACCAGCAGGAAAGTCCACCACGGGGATAGAGAAAGGTGAAATCATAGATATAATTCCAATGACCTTGTCAATAAAAAATTGATTCACAGTCATCACTGAAAAAGACAGGAAGAAAAGTGAGGGCTGGATTTATGAGTCTATCAATTGTTAAAGAGGAATCATGGATTATGTTGGTTACCTGTGATCAAATTATCAAAGTAGGCAGCACTCGCATTTTTAGTTTGGTGGTTTTCCACCTCCGTTCCACCCATCTTTCAGTTTGTGCTAGTCCCCTTTCGGTTCACTTACTCAATATGTGTAGTATTTTGCAATACTACATGAATGTTGGACATACAGTGTCATTGCATTTCGTAATGTGGTGTTATGGGGACAAACAACATTGATCTAATCTCAACCAGGAGCGCTGACTCAGTCCACGCAGCGCTTCACCGTTTTATCGAGAAGGGTCCAGCTGCAGACCTCCACTCTCATCACCCTAGTTCTGTGAGCCAATGGGGTTTGAGACCTCCACTCTCAGTACCCCTCTGTGAGCCAATGGGGGTTGAGCATGAGTAGTGGGATTCCGTTGTATGAAGTATGTAAACATTCACTTATTTCACCTTAACAGTCCACCAAAATCTGTTTCTGAACAAATAGAAATAAGCTATCCAGTGGTTGAATCTTCACTCATATTAGATCTACAAGGCCTAATTTAAAAGTTTGTCCCGACTTTCGTAAGTCAACGGCACTACTGCACTGCCGGTGGGGGACACTGAAGCGAAGCAGCAAAGGCCCAAATGACTACACATGTAAGTAACGTAGTCTAATACTACTTTTATGTCATCAATTTTTATATTAATAAAATTACAATAACGCTGATAATGCTTTCATATTTGTATTCAGAATAAACGCTTTGTAAATAAATGCATTTATGGATCCGACTGCTAGCCTATTAGCTTACTACTATAATTTCCCATAGAGGTTAGCGAGTTAGCTAACATAAGCTTGTGATTTACAATGGCATTATGGTGCATTCCCTCGTACTCGTACTTTACATTTGTAGCATAATTCGGTTGATTTGTGCTCAACGTTACGAGATAAAAGTCTTTACTAGAGTGTGGTACTAGCCTAGTAACGTTAACGTAACTAGTTCACTGATATGCGCCGTTTCTCTTCACTAATGGCGCTGTAGTAGTTGATGTAGGTCTCTAGATGGTGGGGAAGGGAGAGGAGAGGACAATAGTCTAGTCTAAAATAACCAGATACCATGGTTGTAGAGTTTGTTTGTATCCTGCTAATGAATAACTGTGCAATGTGTTGTGGTCAACGGAATGTGTTTTATTTGGTTAAAGTGGTTTTGAAACCTCTGGCCATTGAGCCACATGTTAAAAATATTTTTGCTATTGTATTTTAACCAGCCTATCTTACCAATATAACACAGGGACTTTAAACTGTTTTTGTCTTGTAGACCATGGCAAGAGCGCACTGCTGGGAGCTGAGTGGGTAAAAAAACACCTCCTCCGGCTGAAGGGAAATGACTGAAGGGAATTTTTCACTAAAAAAATGTAAGATGCAAAATCCTGAATGCTCCTCTGATGTGATTTTGTGATTTTTGTTTTTGGTTGTGTCTTCCAAATACATTTCTAGCAATTTTCCTTCATCTTTGCTTCCTGTAATAATGATTCAAACTACAAGAACTAAATTTGACTAATTAGTGCGCCACCTTGGCATCACCCAATTGACAGCCCATGCTCCCACAAAGATTCAGGCATGCAAACTGGTTAGGGGTGAAAAAGGTGAGAAGGATGCGTGAGCAGAGACAAACACAGACCTGCTAGGGCGGTCTGGCGGTATGTACCCCTGGAGAATGTTTTTTGAAAAATAAGCTACTAAATGCAAATTTCTGATGACTTTTAGGATTACCATTGCCACACAGTCACACCCGACACCCCAGTGCTCCCACTACAATCCTCCCTCCTTTAGAACAGTTTGCTCCATCTGTCGGTCTAAGAATAAGTAGACCTATACAGAACACAATGAGGTATAAACAAACAATATTTATTGAATAGAATACAACAATACTATTATTAATTTTTTCAGCTGCATCAGGCCCAATCAAACTGGCTCCCCCAGATTTCCTTTTATACATTTTCAAATATAAAATACTATTTATACTATGGCTTGGCTGAATACTTGATGGTTATTATTTACTGAGAGATGTGCATCCATGCCCAGTATGCCCAGCTAATCAACATTTTAAATTCAATATTCAATCAATAGTCAATGTCAATCCATTGTTTTCCATCTTGCATTAGTCTAGAGTTATAACTAAACCTTGACTGAGAGACTAGATAATCATTGTGTTGTTTTAAAATAATGTGCGCCTGTGAGGAGTGCCATCACCTTACTTTCACATAGGGTGTGCATGATATCAATGGAGAGTCGTTAGCCGCTTTCCAGAGTCGTTGCACTCTGGTCAGCGGTGAGCGCAGCGCATCTTCACTGCCTGCCGCTGCGCTCAAAGTTCAACCAAATCCAACCTCCAGTCGCTGACCTTTCAAAGCGTAGCCAATAGCTAGAGAGAGGGAGGTACTGAACGGATAAACAAGGCAAGATGGAGGAAAAATGAATTATGTGCGTGACCGAATACCCCAAGCTTGCAGGACTACCGTAATTGAATTTGTTTTTAAATCCCATAGCGGAACATATGTTTTCAATTGGGGCTACCAGGTTTGTAACAACCCGATCTCAACCCCATCAAACACCTTTGGGATGAATTGGACCGTTCATCTAGCATCCAACATCTAGTAGAAAGCCTTCCCAGAAGAGTGGAGGCTGTTCAGCAGCAAAGGGGGGACCAACTCCATATTAATGCCAGTGATTTCTGAATGAGATGTTCGACGAGCAGGTGTCCACATACTTTTGGCCATGTAGTGTGACTGATTGCGTCTGGTCTATCTGTGTTCACCCTGTGATGGATTGGCGATCTGTCCAGGATGTTTCTCTGCTTTCTGCCCAATGCACTAAATGACTAAGTGGTCTCATGCAGATACATTTTTTTATGTGGTTTTGAAAAAAATCATTAACATTACTTCAGAGCCTCGACAGATGCAGCCATTCTCCAAGCATCGTTTTTGAGATGTTAATTCCTGTAGTCTTTCAAATAAAAGTTGTAGAGAACTGGGAAGCTTTGCTCTGTAATCAGCTTCCCGTCCACTATGCACTTGCCAGGCAGAGCTATTGATCGTGAGACAAATCCCATCGATAAAGAAACAAAGAAGTGGACGGCTGTGGACCGGGGAAACTTCAACCACGGGCAACTTTTCCCAACAAGCTTTTGACCGTCCACACACTGGCTGGAGTTTCCCTCATAATAACAAGAAACATTGCAAGGAAAGGAAGGAAGGAAGGAAGGAAGAAAGGAAAATATTTAACTTTAGATGGTCAGAGGAACCACGTAGGGGGAGAAAGGTTTTTTTCCTTCCTCACATCAACTACAACAATAGTTTTGCATTGTCCATATCTCATTGGCCAGTCTCCGTCTCCCTCTACTCTCTTGACTTCCCTTCGTTCCTCTCCTCTCCACCCCTCTAATCATATTCATGTATCTCTCTCGTGTGTGTTTGAGGAGGGCTGAGTGGCTCCATTACAGTATTTCTCCATTGGTTTGGCTCATTTCTTGAAACAGAAATTACATTCTCAAAACTCTAAGATCATTTTGCAAAACAGTCTTACAGTTCAGCACACCACCATAGCTCACTTGCAAAAGCTCATATCTCTCCCAAAACGGTTCACTCATGCTTCAAAACTAAATTCCTTTCCCATATAAATAGTCAGTGCCACCAAAATGCAAAAGATCCTTCTCAATTGCTTTGGCTCATTTCTTGAAACAGACCGGACGTTCTCAACACTCTTGGTGCTTTTGCCAAAGTAACCTGGATGGTTCAGCACAACACCATGGTTCACCTGCAAAAGCTCATATCTCTCCCAAAACAGTTCACTCATGTGTCAAAACTAAATTCCTTTCTCATATAAATAGTCAGTGCCCCCAAAATGCATCATCCCTTTGGCATTGTGTAAGCACTGCAAGTCAAAATGTTTAGATGTTTTGTCACTATGGCAGAGGACCATTGAAATATCCCTCATGTCCACCTCTCAGTCTTAGCCCAGTCCTTCATTGACAATGGTTACTGTACTAGTTTTGTTTGTCTAGCTAACAGAATACAATTGTGTATAAAACTGAAAAAAAGTATTTTACGGTAAGAGTAGCCTCCAAGGTTTGACATCACACATTGCACTCATACTGCCAAGGAAATTGTAACCATTTCTATTCACACACATCAAGTAACTTCAGAGTAAAAAGAAAATGTATACAGCATAATATACTGTAATATAAACCCATAAACAAAAAACAAGGAAAATTATATGTAGCCTACAGTGCTGTAAATAAAGCTGGAGTTTCACAAGTAATACTTCTTCACTGGTCACTGTCCTCATCCTCACCCTCCTGGCCGTCCACACGCTGCTGTCTGTCTGGCCACAGATTCTCATCCACATCACAGCGGATATTCTCCCTTGTGATGCAACGAGGGAAGAAACGGCGTGCATGTCGCAACCATCCCCTACACTGATCTCCTGATCTTCACACGCAGCGTCCATTGCATGGAGCAGGGACCTCTGATTTTGAGCCTGATGCTCATACACTCTCCACCTCCAAGCGGAAAAAAACTCCTCAATAGGATTGAGGAAAGGAGAGTACGGTGGTAGGAACACCATGACCATCCTTGGATGAGTAGTGAACCAGGCCCTGATGATGTGTGAAACTCCTCAAGTTAGTTTCACCTGACTGTCAATTACTGTAATCAATGTATCAAATGTTCCAAGAGATTCATAAATGGTATTCATGGTATTATCCATCCATCCATCCATTATCTATCACCGCTTATCCTGTTCAGGGTCGCGGGGGGGCTGGAGCCTATCCCAGCCGCCATTTGGGCGAAAGGCGGGGTACACTCTGGACAGGTCGCCAGTCCATCTCATGGTATTATGTTCTTGACTAATTTTGACAATTGAACAGACTATTGTGCATGTGATGACTTATATAATGAAATGATGCTGACATGTTTTGGAGAGAACAACCATTAGACTGAGAATCAACTGATCAGTTTAGATCAACAAGATGTATTCACTTGGAAATTGTGCTAACTGTAAGCTACCTGTACTTAATCATTTGCAAAGATGTACTGAGACATTGAGACATGTACTAAGACATTTGCAATTTGATGAAATGAATGAGAAATGCTATTCTGTTGTGAACAATTGCAAAGTGGTTTAGAGGTTTGTCCATGTTATTTTCAGAATGTAATTTCTGTTTCAAGAAATGAGCCAAACCAATGGAGAAATACTGTAATAAGACCATTAATCATTGAGAATTATTTGCTAAAACCATCCAACCTTGTTGATCTGACAGTCACCATATTGGATCTGTATGCTGGAATATATATGGCCTTGAGGGAACAATTCACTAAAGCCTTACCTAAGGAAAAACAATACAGTTTTTCCGCAATTTATTACTTTTGATCATATTTCCCAAATATATACAAATATAAATATGGTACCTCTAAATGCTTCCCTAAAACTAAATCTCATTCAGGGCATCATGACTGCCTGTTCTATCCTTATAAAACAAACCATATGGCCACAATAGGACTGGCTGATACAGCGATTTCAGCAGCAGCTTATAAAATCACAGCCATTCTTCCGTTAAAGTCAACTCTAATCAATTTGGCCCTGCATGCTATAAGGGCGGGCCTTCATGGGTTCTTTAACCATATGGGCACCCTATGTAGAACCTTTATGATTTTTGTTAAGGTTTCTAAGCCTAACCCTAGTCTAGTCTAGTCTGATAGTCTATAGTACCCAAAGGTTCTGTTGTGATCACAGCTAACTGCTTCATGCTATTGATGGTGCTTAACAAGTAAAGAACAGTACTGGTGAGTTAGCTCGCCCTCGGGTCTATCCACTCCTTAGCTAGTTTAGGTGAAGTCTGATTCCCCAAACTTGCCTCTTCACTGGAACAAGGTCATACTTCCTTTAACCGGTAGGTGTTTGTTAGTGATTAACTGTGTAGAAGTTAAATCATTAAGCTTATCATTTTTCTCAGTCTTGATTTATGACTGAGTGGTGTTGCCCCTTGGCTGTGGGTTAGTGTTGGCCAAGTCGCTACTTCTATACATCATCATAACAGAGCATGTCCAGGGACAGCGTTGAGCAGATGCTCTTCATTTGCAAAAAAAAAAGTGTTTAACTATAGTAAATGATGTTATTTAAACATTTATGGCTAAATGGCTAAAAAGTGATGTGCCATGAAAATAAACATTTCATATCAACTCTTCTCCAGCTTTTAACTATGTGTCAAGACATATTGTTTCAAGGGCTCTTGTTTCTGGTGGGTAACCACTTGAGCGCCGGTATAATTTAATGAGCTCAACACCATCTTATATAGAGGAACAATTAGTTTAGAAAGGTGTGTGTGTGAGATTCATGTTTGTATATTTGTGTGCATGACTCTCTCTCTCTCTCTCTCTCTTACTCTGTGTGTGTGTGTGTGTGTGTGCACTCCCAAATCCCATTTGTTGGGAACAATGTCACACGCGTGCACGTACACACTCTGGGCTAATGTTACACATCAGGGGTGTCAGTAATGGGATTCTGATCAGGCCAGTGTGACTATGCTACACTGAGTTAAGGTCATTGACACAATATCTGGAGCTGGGGGGGGGGGGGGAGAGGGAGAACTAAAGGTGGGGAGAGGGAGGGACGGAAGTGGGTGAGTGAGTGGGAGAGAGACGGGGGAGAGAGAGTGAAAAACATGGGCATGGAAATGTAGCGACAGAAAGAAGAAGAGTGACAAGGAGAGAAGGATGGAGGAAGCAGGAGCAGCGTGGCTGTTAGTTATTGTCTAAATGGTTTGCTCCTCCAGGGAGTGACGTCTAGTCTGCCATACATCACCTATTACCTTCCTCTTCCCCTTTATCTCTTTCTCTTTTATTTCATCCTCTATTGTGTCCTCTACTTTATCTTCTTTCCATTCCTCTTTTCTTTTCCTGCCCTCTCCTCCCCAGTCCTTCCTCTCCTCTCCTCTCCTCCTCTCCTCTCACATCTCCTTAGACAGGGCTATTTTCTGCCTGTCAGGCGGTTTGCAGACAAGCACTGTTTTCTACCCTGGTGAGACACTTTTCGCTGTGTGTACATGTGTGTGTGTGTGTGTGTGAGAGTGTGTACATGTATGCTGAATGGCTGCATATTGTACAAGTGGCTACTTGATTCTTGTCCATATATTTGTGTGCATGACTCCCTCTCTCTTACTCTGTGTGTGTGTGTGTGTGTGTGTGTGTGTGTGTGTGTGTGTGTGTGTGTGTGTGTGTGTGTGTGTGTGTGAATGAGCATGGGCACAGAAAGGCAGCACATTGTATAAGTGGCCATTTGTTTCCTGTGCCTGTATACCTGCATGTGTGCTTGTGTCTGTGCTGTGTGTGTATTTATATGTGTGTGTGTGTGTGTGTGTGTGTGTCTGTCTATGTGCGTGCGTGCGTGCGTGTGTGTGTGTGTGTGTGTGTGTGTGTGTGTGCATGTTCCCCTGTTGTGACAGTGTTGAAATCCAAGCTGACATCCCCTCCTCCCTGCAGCAGCATATGCCCCTCAGCAAGACCACTGAGAGACTATAGAGAGAGAGAAAGAGGGAGGGAGGGAGGGAGGGAGACAGAGAGGGAGAGACAGAAGGAGAGGGGGAGGGAGAGATAGATGTGACAGAGAGAGATAAAAGAAGAGGAAGAGAAATAGACAAAGAGGAAGAGAGAGAGAGAGGAAAAGGGGGAGAGAGGCACCGACTGAGACTGGGGCGAGGGAGAGGGAGCCCCCCCGCTGTGCTGCCTTCCAGTCCTGCTAGCGTTGGCACCAACGTGTCAAATGTAAAGCTACTGGCTGACTCACCACGCTACCAGCTCATGTTCAGCACTCTCCACTGCCCTTGTCTGACAGAGAGAGAGAGAGAGAGAGTGATAAAGAGAGTGTGATAAAGGAAGAAACAGAGAGAGAGAGAGTGCAAGAGGTGGAGAGAAAGTACCAGCTTACACTCAGCACTATGCTTCCCCTGTGTGAGGGAGGGAGAGAGAGAGAGAGAGAGGCTACCAACTTGGATGCAATACTGTCTGCTCCACCCACCTGATAGAGGTAGAGGGAGGGAGAGAGGGAGAAATACACACCTGGACAAACATGGTGAGATTGATCAATATCCCTAATCTGGTGAATACAACTGTTGAACTGTGATCGCACTCTGATACTGCAAAGTTGCCGTTTTTCACGTCTCACATCACTCAGATCAGTGATGTGGATGGATTACTATTTTTAGCATCATAACTCCTCTTAACCCCCACACTCCAATTAAAGGAATAACTGTGTTATATTCCTC